>JAGSMR010000106.1:575000-810000 GCA_029286605.1 Sericinus montela
TTCTTCACCTCTCTTGATTTAAAGAATGGCTTTTTACATGTAAAAGTAAACGAAGTCAGTCAGAAGTATACGTCATTTGTAACGCCTCAAGGACAGTATGAATTAAAAAATGCCTTTTGCCTTATGTACAGCCCCGTCCGTTTTTCAGAGATACATTAACGATATTTTTGGCGACTTCATTATAAATGGCATCCTACTAACTTACTTAGATGACCTAATAATACCATCACAGACAGAAGAAGAAGGAATAAACAGATTAGAGAAGGTACTTAAAAGAGCTGAAGAATTTGGTCTAGAATTTAATTGGAAAAAATGTCATTTTTAAAAAGGGAAAATTCAATATCTTGGATACATTATTTGTGATAACGAAGTTCAACCATCTCCAGACAAGATAAAAGCTGTAGCTAATTTTGCTAAACCGAACAACATTAAAGCGGTTCAGTCATTTCTAGGATTATAATGATAATGATAATGATAATGATAATTTATTTGTTAAAACATGTGTAAAGAAAGCTGTTACATAATATTTAGGAGTAATGTCCAACATGTCTTTGCCTTGTGTGGCGTACAAATACTAATTATTTCAAAATTACAACGTACTGTTAGAATATCTTGTCTTACAAATTCATGTCAATAAATTAATTAATTCATGTGAATAAAAAAAAATACAGAGAATCAAATTGTCAAAAGTAATAAGTTAAATATTAAAAAGTAAACAGTTTAATGGATTATCGTACGTCATTCTTGAAATCAAAATCTTAAATGTCATTCTTCAATTGTCAAAATCTTCATTAAATTTATCATTTAAAAAATCGTTAATATGGTAATAACATTTTTCAATCAGGAATATTCGGAGCCTTTCCTTGAAACTTTTCATATTTAATTCTTTTATGTTTTTTGGAATTTTGTTATAAATAATTGGAGCCATGCAAAAAACACTCTTATGCATAACCGCAGTTCTGGCTCTGCGAATGCATAGTCTTGTATTGTCACGTCGATTGCGATTGTGGACATCTGATAACTTCTGAAATTTATTTGAATTACTCTTTACAAACACAGCAGTCTCAAGTATGTAAAGTGAAGTAAGCGTAAGTATTTTATTTTCTATAAAATAACGTCGGCAACTATCAATTTTTCTTAACCTAAATATTGACCTGATGCATCGTTTTTGTGCTTTAAAAGCTAATTCTTTATAAGCTGAATTTCCCCAAAAATGATGCCATATCTCAGTCTTGAATCAGCCATGCCATAATATGCCATTAATAACGAATCAAAGTTTAATAATGAAGACAATTTATGAAGTGCGTAAGCAGACGTATTTATTTTCTTAGACAGTTCTTCAACATGCTTTTTCCAATTCAGCTTCCGGTCGATGATTAAGCCTAGAAATTTCGTAGTGTCAATTTCATTAATTAGTTGATTTTCATACATTATGTTCAGGTTTGTATTTGAAGGTAATTGATTAAAATGCATTAAATTCGTTTTCTTTAAATTAATCCGTAAGTTATTGTTTTTAACCATTCAATAATTAAATAAAGTGTATTATTGATGTTATTGTGATATAAATTTTATTTTGCATTCCATTGTCACTGTACTGTCATCAGCAAAAGTGTCATTTGATGATTTGTAGCATTAACAAGGTCGTTGATATAAATAATGAATAATAGGGGGCCTAAAACACTGCCCTGTGGTACTCCGTAACGTATAGTTCGTTCATCAGATTTATATGCATGTTCCCGTTTATCGCGATAATTTACTCGATGGATTTCAGTGTACTGCTTTCTGTTGTCAAGATATGATGTTATCAAGTCTAATACTCTACCTCGTATACCATAATGATTTAGTTTGTTTGTCAAAATATCATGGTCAACACAATCAAATGCCTGAGTCATATCGCAGTATAAAGCACAAATTGGATTTTTATTGTCAACGTTTGTCATAATAACATTTAAGAAATCATAAATTGCCATATTGATTGTCATCTTATGCCTAAAACCTTTTTGTGCGTTGGTTAAAATGTTATATTTTTCAATAAAGGAATAAATTTTCTGATGCAGGAATTTTTCGAAAACTTTTGCGAATATCGATATGAGGGCAATAGGTCTATAATTTTCCATACAGAGCTTATTTTCTTTCTTGAAGAGTGGTTTGACTACTGAGTGGTTTGATTAACCGGCTATTTTAGGAAATTCGTTAAAGATTATGCACTGATCGCGAAGCCCGTGACAGATTTATTGAAGAAAGATACTGAGTTTAATTTTAACGAAAATTGTGAATTAAAAAAAATATTATGCAGTTCTCCAATCCTCCGAATATACAATCCTGATTTAGAGACCGAGTTACACACGGACGCCAGCGCAGACGGTTATGGAGCAGTTCTCCTACAAAGAAGCCTTAAAGATAACCAATTTCATCCAATTCATTATATGAGTAAGAAGACTACTCCACCTGAAAGAAAATACCACAGTTATCGCCTCGAAGTCCTGGCTATTGTCACAGCATTAAAGAAGTTTAGAGTTTATCTCCTAGGAATAAACTTCAAAATAGTTACAGATTGCTCAGCTCTTACGATGACCCTGCAAAAGAAGGACTTACCTCCCAGAGTTGCCCGTTGGGCTTTACAATTAGAGCAATTCGACTACAAGATAGAACACAGACCAGGAACACGCATGAAACACGCAGATGCTTTGAGCAGATATCCAACCTGTTTGATGATCACGGAAACTATAGCTCGTATTAGGAATGCACAAAATGAAGACGAACACATAAGATTGATAAAGAAGATTTTAGAGAAAGAAAGTTACCAAGATTATGTTATACAGAACGAGATATTATACAAATGGAAAGATAACAATAAACTAATTGTTGTACCGAAAAAGATGCAAGGTGAGATAATTAGAAGAAATCACGATAAAGGAGATTTTGGAATAGTTAAAACAGAAGAATTGATAGTAAGAGAATACTTAATAGAGAATTTAGCAGAGAAGATAAAGAGAGTTATAGATAATTTATTTATTTATTTATTTATCTTCATACATGCACGTCTAGGTATCCGAGTACTCTTGACCCTCCTCTCTTCGAGCAATTTGCTCACATGGTCTTCGAAAGTTAATCTCGGTCTACCTCGACACCTTTTAATATTAACTTTCGCGCTATATATTTTCTTCTCAGCATAAATCAGACAATTTACTTTTATGTCACCTAATTTCACACCCAAACAGCTATCTTTCAGCTTCTGTAAACAGCTGTCGAGATACAGTATGAATAGCCAGGAAGACATGACACAACCCTGTTTTACGCCCGTTTGGACACTAAACATGGGTGACAGGTCATGCCCTACCCGCACACAGGCTTTACAGTCACAGTAAAGTGACTGCACAGCCCTTAGCAATCGACCATCCACACCATACCCCGGCAACAGTTCCCACATTTTCTTCCTTACAACCTTATCAAATGCTTTCTCAATATCCACAAAAGCACAGAAAATCTTCTGGTTAGCAGCCAGAAGCTTCTCCGTGATCATGCGGAGAGAAAGCGTTAGATCCGTGCATCCTCTTCCAGGTCTAAATCCGCATTGTGCCTCCCATAGAAATCTTTCCGATTTATCTTGCATCCTACGTGTCAAAACCTTCGAGTAAACTTTACTTGCTAAACTGGTCAAGCTGATCGCCCGATAGCACCCGCAGTCATAATGTGAACCTTTACCTTTATATAAAGGCACAATGACCGCGGATCGCCAATCAACGGGGGAACAGCCCCCGTTCGCCAGCACAAATTGCACAGCAGATGAAAGCTGTCCCAGACGCGTGGCCCACCATACTTGACCATTTCAGCAGTAACGCTGTCTAGTCCCGCAGCCTTACCACATTTCAAACTTCTAATCGCACATTTAATCTCTTTCATACTGATGACCTCAGTGTCATCGAGGTCCGAGTCTGGCGTACCAGTCACGGCGTCACCCCCCGGATCCCTCACTAAGATCATCACACGCATACATCTCTCTATAAAATTCGCTCCATCGCTGCATGATGTCCGATTTTTCTGAGAGGACGTCATTGGTTCCCGAAAGCACTTTATTCATTCTTAAGGCTGTCGCACCACTCCGGGTCCTTCCAACCTCTTTCCAGAAGAGTTTGGGAGTTCTCCTTGAAGTTGTGCGACAACCTTTCGTCCGCTTCCATTCTACTCCTTTCACGCATTTCCTCAATCAATGCTTTCGTGTGAACTTTCTGGAGCTTATATCTTTCTTTCCTCTTCTCTCTCATATCCTTATCATTAGTAGAGGCCAAGTAGTCTAACCATGCTTTCTTCTTCTTATTTACAGCTTCTTTCACTTCGTCATTCCACCATGCATCACCCTTTTTACTACTACCTCTTTTTACAGTTCCACACACGTCTTCCGCTGCACTAACCATTCCATCTCTAAGGCTCTGCCATATTTCTTCCACACATTCTTTCCTAACACCAATGCTGTCCAGCTTTTCGGCTACCCTTGCTTGATATTTATTCCTAGTGTCCGCTTCCTGAAGCTTCCAGCTTCGGATGCTACCGACCGACTGTGGTTCTGGTATCGCCGTCCGGTGGCGCCAACCCGCGAACAGACCCCTAAATCTAGTAATCACTAGGTAGTGATCCGTTCCCAGGTCAGCACGTCGGAACACTCGCGTATCCATCACCTGTTTTCGCAGTCGGTCATCTACCAGGAATAAATCGATCATACTTCTCTCATTCTCTCTTTTTCTAGTATACATATGGATTTTCTTGTGACTAAACATAGTGTTTGTCACAAGAAGACTCTTTTCCTTGTATACAGCCAGTATAAGCTTGCCAGCATCGTTAACCCTTTTATCGCCAAACATTCCAAGCACCGACTCGTACCCTGGCCGAGCGGTACCAACCCATCCATTCAAATCACCACATACAACAATTCTTTCGTTTCCTCTAACCAAGTCTAGAACTTCTCTTAAATTCTCCCAAAACTCCTCCAGCTCAGCTCTGGACGACGAAGCCACCGGCGCATAAACAGCCAAAAGGAATAACTTCGTCAGTCCCAATTTAAAGCGAACCCAGAGAAGTCTCGAGTTCACAACCTTATATTCAGTCATAACATCGACCAACCGAGACGACAGCAGCACCCCCACTCCCTGGCAGGCGCTCTCGCTCTCCGGGACTCCGGACCATAGAGCTAACGCCCCGCCAGGGAGCTTTTCAGTACCACTGCCCTTCCGCTTGGTCTCCGACAAACACACGACATCTAATTCTCTTTCTTTCATTATTTCAATCAACTCATTCGTCTTATCTCTCATGCCTCTTCTAACATTCCACGTGCCAACTCTGCACTCCGTCCTCCACCTTCCGCCGTGTCGGGCTGTGCGTGACGGGTGGCGGTCCCCATCGCCGCTTTGCGCGCTGCATTTCACACCAACGGGGACGAACTGGTGTGCGTCGCGTTGGGGGACACCCTAACCCTCGTTGGCATGGGTGCGCAGCTGTGTAGAATTGCAGCCCTGAAAAGGGCTGGCAGGGGTCGCGACGAGCACGCTTCTACAACGACCCCCGATGAAGTTATAGATAATTGTGTTGAGTGTATCCTAGTATCGCATAAGAGAGGCAAGAAAGAAGGTTTTCTTCATCCTATCGATAAAGGCGACGTTCCACTGTCAACATACCATGTTGATCATTTGGGACCAATGACTTCGACTCACAAGAACTACAAATACATTCTTACAGTAGTAGACGCATATACCAAATTTACATGGATTTACCCAGTGAAGACTTTGAGCACTGATGAGACGTTAGATAAGCTTAAACTTCAACAATAGCTGTGTTGAGTAAGCTGAGTGCTGATGATCCAACGAAATGGTACCGCCGTGTATCTAAAGTACAACGATGTCTGAACGGAATATATCAGAGAGCAATTGAAATGAGTCCATTTGAGTTCCTTTTTGGCACCAAAATGAGAGATCAAGATGATGAACTTAATAAATTAATAGAAGAAGAAAAGGTACAGAACTTTAATGAGAAAAGACTGGAATTAAGAAATAAAGCCAAAGAATCAATACAGAAAATAAAAGAAGAAAATATAATAAATTACAATAAGAAAAGAAAAAGAACATTAACTTATAATATTGGTGATTTAGTTGCCATCAAAAAGACGCAGATTTCTCAAGGATCCAAGTTATTCCCCAAATATTTAGGACCTTATGAGATCGTCAAATGCAACAGAAATGATTGCTATGCTGTTAAGAAAATAGGACAGAATGAAGGTCCTATAAATACAATCACCTCAGCTGACCTCATGAAGCCATATATATATATATATATATATATATATATATATATATATATATATATATATATCATATATATATATATATATATATATATATATATATATATATATATATATATATATATATATGTATATATATATATCATATATATATATATGTATATATATATATATCATATATATATATATCATATATATATATATATATCATATATATATATATCATATATATATATACATATATATATATATATATATATATATATATATCATATATATATATATATATATATATATATATATATATATATATATATCATATTTGTTTTTCTAAGAAGGAAATGAAGACATACATACTTCTAAACTTTACTGCGAAGCACCCTCTATGAATTATTAATAAAAGTAATTTCAAAGGGTTTTATCAAAAACATATGTAAGACTTATATCGTTAGCTTGGAGATTAATACGGCGATGGGCTAACCATATGTCACGTTGTCCCAAAAATTTAATTAATTAATTTATAAAACTTCCCCATTCATCATACAAATGTATGAAGCCGTGCACTCACATTTGCATCACATGTGCACCCATCAGATTCGTCTCTATCTAGATTTTTATTTATTTATTAAATTTACCTCTAGCGGAAATCACTACCAAAAAGCAGGGTCACTACTAAATAGGCTATCGGAACGTCTAAAGGGGTTTTTTTAACACGGTGAAAAGTGAAATTAATGGTCTCCGTTTGAATGCTAATAAAACTAAGGTTCTGGTATTTGAAAGGGACGAAGAAAGAACGAAGTGCGAAATTTGGGTAAATCAGGAATGTCTAGAACAGGTGAATGAAATTGTATACTTGGGGAGTGCGTTTAGCCGGGATGGAAGATGTGATTTAGATGTGGACAGGCGTGTCGCTGCCGGGAACAAAGTCAATGGTGCCCTGACTGCGTTAATCAAAAGGCAAGGCGTTGTGAAAAGTGCACGCCTTGCAATACATAACGCAGTGTTGGTACCGACTTTGTTATATGGCAGCGAAACGTGGGTATGCCAGAAGAAGCATAAAAGCAGGTTGAATGCAGTGGAGATGCGATCTCTTCGTAAAATGTGCGGCCTTACCATGGCCGACCGAAAGCGAAACGAAGAGATTCGCAATATGGCAGGTTTGAAAGATGACCTTGTCTCAAAAATGGATAAGGGCGTGCTTCGATGGTTTGGGCACGTTGAGCGAATGAGTGAAGACCGAATGGTGAAGAAAATATATAGCACGAAAGTTAATATTAAAAGGTGTCGAGGTAGACCGAGATTAACTTTCGAAGACCATGTGAGCAAATTGCTCGAAGAGAGGAGGGTCAAGAGTACTCGGATACCTAGACGTGCATGTATGAAGAAGATGATGAATCTGAAAGAAGCGAAAGAAGTATGTAGGGATCGTGACACTTGGCGATCTGTTCTCTCTGGCTACCTCGTCAGGGGCTGTGCGTGAAGATAAATAAATAAAATTTTAACACGGTTAGGAGATGATTCAGTCGTCATTTTCATCATCAAGGTTCTATCCATTTGTTTTATAGCATTTTTTTTTAAATCGCTTTCGTCAAATATAAAATATTGAATACTTAGCGCTAATAGTTACACAAATCATAATTTAACCTCGTTTAAATTTTAAATGTTTTATTAAAACCGGAAAGGGCTGAAATTTATTTAAAGCCTCCTCTTGAAGGGCGTTGAAAATTAACGACAGTTAAATTTAAAACCTGTCATTGCAAGGTAAGGCCTTACTAAATCCTTGCTAAATTGTATTTGATAATTTGTGGCTTAGAAATTAAAAGCCTTAATTCCTTTGCCATTTACTTTATTTTTTTTTCGCTTAAATTAACGACCTTGGTGGTCTAGTAGCATTAAATTTGTTTTCATGGTGTTACCAGCTCTAAAGTATCGGGTACGATTCGTGGACCGGGCAATGTATACAACTGATTTTCCTACATTGTTTCAGCTTTAGATGTTAGTGGTTACTTCTTTGTTTCCGATTCCATAACACAATTGTTGTAATAACTTACTTTAGGATCGGACCAATGTATGTGTTGTAGTCCCTATCTATGTATGCATTTACTAGCAGTATGATTATTTCCTTATATTTTATATCATTGTTTGTAAAATTTAATATTAAAATATTAGTTTTAAAGCTTCAAGCTTAATATTTTGAGTAGAGTTCACTAGAAGTGGATGAAAGTAGTTTTGAAGTGGGATCAGTGCTCGCATGTGTTGTGCGCCTTCAGATACTTTGGCCGGCTTGTAATGGATTACAAGCTTAATGTTCGCAGAACTTCATTTAAATTGTTCATCGTATAGAAATTAGTTTACCGAAACTTACTTTGTGTTATCATTCACTTTAAAGACATACAGGGATTTGTTGTTAAAGAAAAAAATAAATTATAAACAAACCCTTCGACATCGCGCTAGGGGATAACTTTTGTGTGATGAATATGAATGTGTGGATTTGAGTTACGAATGTTTGCAATTAAATAGGAATATTTATCTATATCAGTATATTGTACTTTTGGCTATAACTTTAACAGGGCCTTATAAATAAAAAAATAAATATAACGCCGTTTCCAATTCAGGGGCAGACTAGTCTAGATAATTAAATCCCTTCGACCCACCTACAACGTAGAAATTTTTCGTGACAACGTGACAGGTGGTGAAAACGTTGCCGTCTCTATGTCCAAGCCAACGATGCAATAAAATATAGTCACATTGGCACGAGCCTGCCACCTAGGGATCGAACTTGGGTCACTTAACTCTAATTTTGACCACAATGCTACTCAGCTATCGCGACAATTATTTTTAGAATAGTAGTCGCATAAACGAGACTACTATTATAAAATGTATATGTTCTCGCAGCTCAACAATGACGTCGTAACCTTATAATATTAATTTACTGTACAAGAAGACATTGTGGTAACCGAATTGACAACAAATTGTCGACACACTAGGACCATTTACGGTCGTATTGTTTGCAAATTATAAACACAGCGCTCTGCTAAATTAAACTGCGTTAGTGTTAACCGTCCACTCTAATTTAATTACCACTTAAATGTAAAGACAAAAAACTTATTGACACAAAATAAAGTTTAAGAAAAAATTTGACGTCTGTCAAAGTGTCAAGAGCTAAGTATATTTAAATAAATTTATTTTAATAATTTTTACTATTTTTAGGTTTTAAAATTATCGTAAAATGTTGATAAAATTTTAAATAAATGTGATATTAAAAGGTTTTTATGATTTCAGATACATTTTTTGTCAATCGTGGTAATATTGTATTTCGGAGCTTGTCAACTGTCAAGGAATAAGTATATTTCTTAAATATTTGGAGAAACCTGGGAAGTATTTTAATATTCATGTAATATTCAATAATTATGTCTGTATTTCAAATATTACTTTTACTTTTAGTGCGCTGTACGGCATGCCTACATCTGATCAAAGGTCTACACTCTGTGGTCCGTCCTAACTGATTGGAAGCGACGCAGCAGAACTTAGCAACTTTAAGTTTATTTAAGATATAATAATTAGTTTATGAATATCGCTCCTACCAACTCCCAACCGGAATTCCTACAATGTCGAAATTGTTCGGACGGTAGGCTTTTTAAAGGTAAAAAAGGCTTAAATATACATATTAGACGTTGTCATCCACAGTCAATTTCGGTTTCACAGCCTCCCGTCCCCTCTCATGGCACAATCAGAGATATTAATCAAACCAATTTTCAAAATTTTTCGGACCAAATTCATTATTACCACCGTAATGTACCAATACTTAGGAGGATTCCTAGAGGTGCGAGGATGCAGCTAGCTAAAGCTTTATCAAATACCATTCAAAATTGTTTTACTTTTAACACTGTAACTAGTTGGCAAAAATTATTTTACTTTGCATATTTTCATTTTCATTTTGACAAAACGGGACGTAAGTCAATTACGTCCCAGCTTAAAAACAATTCTTTTCAAAATTTTGATTCACCGATTGATACATCCATAGCTCCAAGACCACACAATTTTGATTTAAAGAAAGTTGTCGAGTCTAAAGTTAAGGATGGTGATTTAAAAAACGCATCGCGTATTTTATTTTCAGACGATATCCTGGCGCCTCACAATGCGGACTCCCTTGAAAGCTTACATCAGAAGCATCCTAAGGCCAATTCCTCCTTGCTTCTACCGTCGCCTCCTGATCCTTCTTATCAGCCATTATAAGTTTCAGAAAAAGATACTTTAGAGGCAATTATGTCTTTCTCAAATGGCTATGCCGGCGGCATTGACGGAATTACGCCTCAACATCTGAAAGATCTTGTAAGCGCGTCCGCCAGTGACGCCGGCCGAATTCTTTTGGGCGACATAACAAAATTAAGTAATTTTATGCTTTCTGGCAATGTAAATCCAAATTTTGTTAAAATCACATATGGAGCAAGGTTATGTGCCTTTAAAAAAAAAGATAATGGTATCCGCCCTATAGCTGTTGGTTCCACTTTTAGACGTTTAACTTCTAAATTAGCATGTAGGCATATAACCTCCGATCTAAAGTCAAAATTTCAGCCTATTCAGTTAGGCTTCGGTAGCAGAGGAGGTTGTGAGGCAGCTGTACATTCAGTGCGTACTTTTTTAACGAATTGTCAAACAGATGTTCTCTTGAAAGTTGACCTTAGGAATGCCTTTAACTCCCTCGACAGATCAACCCTGCTGAAGGAGGTTGCGAAACATACCCCGGAAATTTACCATTACGTTTGGCAATGTTAGTCAAAACTCTAATTTATTTTACGAAAATCATTTAATTGACTCAGCCGTCGGAGTTCAGCAGGGTGATCCACTGGGCCCAGCATTGTTTAGTTTGGGAATTCAACCGATTATTTCAAAGTTGAAATCCAAACTCAATGTTTGGTACCTTGATGACGGAACTCTAGGAGGAAAGCCAGATGACGTGCAAAATGACCTTCAAAAAATTATTCAAAATTTTTAAAACATTGACCTTGAATTAAATAATACTAAATGTGAACTTTTCATACCTGACCTGACACAGTTTGTTTAAAAATTTTAACAATATATCTCCTGGCATTAAAGTAACTAAGGCAGGCGGATTCTCTTTACCTCCTTGGAGCGCCGTTATTTAAAGAGACTATGAAACCTCTTTTGAAAGTAAAATTTGATCAGTTTTTAGAACATGTTAATAAACTGTATATTCTTAATTCTCATATAGCGCTTACTATTTTAAAACATTGCATTCTTGTTCCTTAATTTACTTATTTACTCCGCTCGAGTCCAGCCTGGAAATGTTCTGATTTTTTAAAACAAATTGTCCTTAATCTCAAAATAGCTTTGGAAAAAATTCTAAATTTATCTTTAGTCTCATCTAGCTGGACTCAAGCTACTTTACCTGTTAGATTTGGAGGTATCGATATAAGAGAGGTTTCAAATATTGCGCTGCCGGCTTTCCTTGCCTCCGTACACAGTGTTCATGATTTGTCACGTAAAATTCTTAAGAATGACTTGGACTTGACCTTTGCTAACGAGGCAAGAGAAGCATGGTTACGTCTCTGTCCCGGTGAGGATATTCCACTGGAACCTAACTCACAAAAACGGTGGGATATCCCGTTGGTTCAGAATGTGCAGAAATGCTTACTGAACAATTTTCACTGTGACAGAGACCGCGCCCGCTTTCTAGGTGTTTCGACAAAGGAATCCAGTTACTGGCTACATGCTTTACCATCAAGTAACCTTGGTACATTACTAGATAACGAAAGTTTACGTATAGCTGTAGGAATACGATTGGGAGCATCGATTTGTCAACCACATCGATGTCCTTGTGGCAACGACGTCGACGAGTTAGGCCTCCACGGACTTTCATGCCAAAAAGTGCCGTCAGACTGTCTCGTCACGGTTCCTTGAATGAGGTCATCCGAAGGGCTCTTGTTTCCATAAATATTCCATCGGTTTTAGAGCCTTGTGGAATATTTAGGAGGATGGTAAGAGACCCGACGGCTTGACTTTAGTCCCTTGGGAGAGAGGCAAAGCTCTTGTGTGGGACGCAACTTGCGTCGATACATTAGCGGCCTCTCATATCAAGGGTACTTCGATAAGGGCCGGGGCGGCATCAGAGGCAGCTGAATCGGGTAAATGGCGTAAATATGAGTCTTTGAAAGGAGACTATATATTTGTTCCATTTGCCGTAGAGACAATCGGTCCGTGGGGTCCCCGCGCGATGCAGTTTCTAAAGGAATTGTATCCGCGACTAATCGTTGCCGCTGGTGACAAGAGGGCTGGTTCTTTTCTCGCTCAACGGTTAAGTCTAGCCATTCAACGTGAAAATGCAGCCAGCGTTCTTGGTACCATGCCACGAGGAGTAGGGCACTACGATTATATTAGTTTTTAGTTAATAAGTATTGTAAATATTAACATAATTTTTTCTGTAAATAAATATTTATGAAAAAAAAATAAAGTCACATTCTTCAAATCTTAAATGTTAAAACGCATTTAGGATTACTGTCTACGTCATGTTAATGTTTAATGTAATGTTGTTTAGGCAAGAAACTGGAGTTTTGATAATGAAACTTATGGAATATAAGAAAAAAAAATATCTTCACGCTAATCAAAATTTGGGGTCTATCTATGTTTTGGAGCTTGCTAGTGGCGGATTCAGGAAACACATCGACGTCCTACATCGCGCAATCGAAGCTCGCACGATAACATATACGATTACCGATAGCGCACACTTGTGAAGGAGACGTCCTCCCCAGGTCACGATCACCCGACCTGGCCGGTAGCTACCCTTTTCCTGCACTACATCGTCTTTTTTAAAACAAACTTTTAGATTCTTTATTTCCAATCCAACGATTTAAATCGTAAATATGTGGTTTAAAATAGTACGATTCTACCGCACGGGGATCGAAATCGGGTCTCTTAACTCGAATTTCGATCATCCAACAACTCGGCTATCGTGACTTAATGGTTAAAGAAAAAAATACATACATAGATGGGGAAAACATCACATACATTGCTCTGATCCCAAAGTAAGTAGATTATGCACTTGTATCAATTGGGTCAATTGGATTTGTATCAATTGGGCTAGTACCATTTGGTTTCTTCAAAATCTTACGTACTATGTATATCGTTGGCTTGGACATAAAGACGGCGACGGGCTCACCACCTGTTACGTTGCCCCGAAAAATGTCTTTTGTGGAAGGTGGATAGAAGAGACTTACTTGTCTAGACTAGACTTATGTCTACCCAAATATTGGGAATGGTGTGAAGATATTTATTTATTCATTATATCCTTTGAGTTTTCCATTCGAAGTTAAGGTCATAACCAACAAGCCAGGTTGTCGAATTAGAATTCAAAACACCATTTATTTGCATAAACTTTACATAGTTCTCGGAGTATTTTCCGAAATAGCAACGTTAAAAAATAGCACATACAAAAATTGCTTTAATAGTAGAAAATTGCTTTAAAAAGAATTGAACCGCCAAACAAAACATAAAACTATAGCATAATAAAGGCCACTGCAGAACTTAGACCTCTCCCATAGGGAGGATTTGCCATAATCGCTACGCTTGGCAAGCGAATTGGCAATCGCAGTAGCAGACCATTCGTCGGGAAGAAAGGAAGTGACAATATTCTTACGCAATTACCACACCGTAAATGTTTGTGTTTAATGTAAAAATATTGAATATTGAGTGCTTGTATTTTTTCATTTTCCAGGTTTTGTTTCTATTTTCTTAAAGGCAAACATCATTCGATTGAGTTTATTAATAAAATTGAATCGTTATAAATTGCAAACAGAAGAAACAGAAAAGACAATAGCAAGTGAAGCATCAATAGTGTGTGAACAACTTCAGACAGAAGCATTACAGCTTAGTTGGTGTGATTAACAGGAATACTTGTCAAATAATGCAAGTGTGTCAGTATTTCGCCTCATCAATGTTGTTAATACCGGCGAGCGTGCGACGTATAGGATACCTTCGTGGTCAAATGACGTAACTCCGTTTTACAAAGCGTCGCCATCTCCAGCCCCGTGTTCGATTCCCGGAAGCGTTAAAGCAGTAATCTACTGTTTCTATATTTTCTCGGCGTGTAGTTGCTGTGGTACCTTAGGTGTTTCTTATGCAGTGTAATTGTACCCAGCTTCGGAAACGTGTTGTTAACTAGATTCTGAATAAAAACAATAGTGCTGAGGATTACGTAGTGAAAATTGTGAGTACATTTTGTGCGCCTTTATACTTAGACAATTACTTAAACGCTTGGTGTATATTTTAACGTTTTCTTATTTAAATCTGGTTAACTTCCTTATTTTAAACCTTTAAATGATATGTACAGATTTTTTAAAATATGTATATAAATAAATAGATAGGTACATAACTTACGATAGCCGAGTGGTTGGGTTATCGGAATTCGAATCGAGAGACCCGAGTTCAATCCCTAGGTGGCAGGCTCGTAAGCAGTTCCATAAACGCTTGTTGGATATTTCACTTTTCTCATTTCAAACTGGGTAGCTTCCTTATTTTCCCAGATGGCAGGCTCATACCAATTGTTTTTTTTTAAACCTATGTACGATTTATATCATACGTAGGCTTGGACATTAAGACGGCGACGGGCTCTCCACCTGTCACGTTGTTCTATAAATATCTTCGGTGGAAGGTGAGACGAAAAGACTTAATTGTCGAGACCTCTATCTACCCCTGTATTGGGAATGGCGTGAAGATATTTTTTTAGATACAAAATGAAAGTCTATGCTCTACTTACAAAAGAAATGAAAAGAAGATGAATGTCTGTCGGTCTGTCTGTTTGTCTCTTTGTTCCGGCTTATGTCAGGAATGGCTTTATCGATTTTGACGGGAACAAAGCTGATGTTAAAAAAAGTAACTGAGGCTACTTTTATTTTTTTACTACTTTTATTAATAAGGAGTAACTTAGGGAAGCTAGTACATAATTTCCATATTAAAACTGTTATTTGAACTTATGTCTTTTAATGTTTTTATGTGATTGTTTGTTGATTGAATAGAATTATAAACCATCCACAACTTCCCAATACTATTACCGTATGTACCACCAATGAACATTAAAAATTAAACAATAAAACAAAATTCAGAAACAAATAACAATAACTAGAAATAAAAATAACATTGAAAAAAAATACAGTTTATCACACAAGTCATGTATTGCTGTGAAATATGAAGCAACGATATAGTAACGTAATAGCGTCTTGTTATTTACCCGAATGTTAATTCACTCTTTTAATCTAAGGCTTGCCACGTAAGCAAGTAATCCTGCAGCACAAAATTGCTTTCACAATTCTCACCTCAATTGCTCAAACACGTTGGTCACGTACGACCGCCGATATTTACTTATTGGAACTTTGCTTCGCCTTAATTAAATTTATTCATAGTTGAATATAGTCTCAACAGGATCTCCATATGTGGTGTACGTCAAAGTTTTAAAGGCCAAAGTTTTAACATCAAAAATACCACGGTATAGCTCGTAGAATTGACATACGTTAAGGAGGAAATAATTCTGAGTGTTCCACACTTCTTTTGCCTAGCACAGGCAAAAGAAGTGTGGAACGAACCTTCACAATATGGAGAGTCGAACTGCACAAAGTTGCTGGGAGTCGATAAATGTAGATGGATGGATGGCTGGCACCTTTATGTTCTAAAACAAATATCTTCAAACCATTACTTATATTGGAGTGGACTAAGGTCTAGACAACTAGGCCATTTCAACACACCTTACACCGAAAACTTATTTTTGGGACAACTTGATTAATTAAAAAAAAAACATTGGTACGAGCCTAACACTTGATGATCGAACTCTGGTGTCGTAACTCGAAATCATATCACCCAACCACTCCGCTATCGTAAGTTTTATAATGTCATAATAGTAATTATCAAGGAAGCCTATTTTCAACGTATTTTTCTATTTGTATTAATTGCCAATTTTTCTACACTTAAAAGAAATAAAACAATATCGTTTTAAACCAGAGCTTTCTGTCCACTTACAGTCAAGCTATACAATAATTGTTATAAAATAAAAACAAACACGTCGCGAATATTGTTACGTGTAAAAGCTGTGCAAATATGAAAACTTTTTAATCCAGAAAAGTGATGGTTTTTTTTTTGCTCGTTAGTGTATATTCAACTTACGCGTTCGAGCGTACTCCAGTATTTTATTTAAGCATATACGGAACGGTTAACAACTATAATTACTCTTTGCGATTTTCAGAATTACAAGCAACATTTATTATTAGAAAAAAAAAATTAAAAGCGTTCGAAATATTTAATTTGGCATAAAAGAAGAGACATTTATTAATTGCCTCAAAATAGTACATATAAAAGTATTCTAACAGTGGTAGAGCCACGCATCAGCTTTTGTTGTTGCATGAATGGGCCGGCTCAACCGGGGAAGTAGCACAATCTCACCGAAAACCGGCGTGAAGTAGAAGTCTAACAAACTTCTGCGTTTCGTCTGGTGAGTGCAGGTAACCGGAGGCGCATACATACCCCTCACCCAATTCTTGCACTCTAAGGGCGGCAACGCATCTGCTATGTCTCTAGTATTGCGGGTGTTCATGGGCGGCGGTAATTACTTACCATCACGTGAGTCCCCTGCTCGTTCGCCTCACTTTAAAAAAAAAAAGTAATAGCTAAGAAGTACAAATCAAAATAGAATGTATTACTGGATTGCAGCAACGAAACGGCATCCGACTCAGCAAATATGCTGTAGCAGTACTGCTGCAGCGCTGTTATTTTGCCGGTGTCATTAAAATATTCCATTCACACGTGGCCCCAAACATATTTAAAACAATGTAAAATATACGCATTAACTTTAAGTATACGTATTGATACACATTATAATTTTATACATGATACATTTTAATTAATATAAAACATATATCCAATAAAGGGCAACAATGAGTATTGCAGATGTATACGCCTAAACGCCTATAAAGATAAATCATACTGTCCATAGTCCCAATGTAAAATTTTTATAACATATTTTATGTATTTACTTCAGGTGTAGCTGAATTAATAAATGAATGAATCATTAAGAGCTCTGCCTACACCAGCATTGGGATACGTGATGATAAATAAATAACACTACTATTTATTTTGTTTCAAATTTTTCCTCTTTAATTAAGGCTTTAAACGACGTTGACGGAATCCCTAATAAGGACCAAAAGTTAAAAGTTCTTACCGAACAATGTTTAACAAAAAAAACTAATTTTAGAAATACACAAATAAAACTGAATGAATAAGTTTAGAACAGTTTATTAAACTTAATACTTGTTAAAAGGTCACATTATAAAAATGTTTAAGTTGAATTCAAATTCAAATTTATAAATAATACTGCCCTTAATATTCTATATCTTCTGAAAGTTTCCAGTAAAACAAGTGTTTATTTATTAAAGAATGATTAATTTTAGTCACGATAGCCGAGTGGAAGGGTGGTCGGAATTTCGAGTCGAGAGACCCGAGTTAGATCCCCAGGTGGCAGTACCAATGGGTTTTTTTCAAAAACCTATGTACAATTTATTTCGTTAGCTTTTAGCGTTAGCTTGGACATAAAGACGGCGATGTCGATGTGTTGTTAGATGCATTTCTTTTGGTTCCAGCCTTTCACTGAACTGACGTAGTTTACATTCAGCTTAGTGAATATAACGTCTGACTAAAATAGCAAGCGGGAAACGAAACGTGATTGCAAAGGAGCGGGAGGAACTGCTTTGCATTTGAAATTATTTAAATGCAGCCAGGACCGGCGATGTGGATATTGTCGTTGGCTAACATTTTGTACTATTTACTTAGTGTAGCTAGTTTAACAGAAGGATATAAGGTCAGGACTGTGTCCGTGCTTAAAGCTTTGCTATCTTGTACTATAAGAATATATACACAAATGTGATGACCCGAGAGACTAGATAGCCGATTGTTTTGATAGTTGGTAATGAATCAATCAAAGCTAAGGCTGGCGTATTCGAATCTCCCTAGAGGTAAAAATTTGTGATGAAAATAGACTCGAATGAATGTTTAGACGTCTATATGAAGAGTTATCTATTTAAGTGTATCTATGTATGTTCAATAAGTATATTTTACCGTTGGCATGGTAACTAAAACTCAGATAAGATCACCGTCTGTTACCAAATTAAAAATAAGCTTCTGTGAAAGGTGATTCGAAAGGACCTAAGTGTCTAGACTTCTACAGACATTCACACAAACCCGCACATTTATGTTTATTTATAAATAAACATGAAGTGTCTGTTTACACGTCCAAATTAATAATAAACAATAATAATAAATAAATATCTTCACACAATTCAGAGGGGTAGACTGAGATCTAGTCTAGACAATTAAGTCCCTTTGACCCACTTTCCACCGAAAATATTTTCGGGACAACGTGACAGGTGGTGAGCCCGTCGCCGTCTTTATGTCCAAGCCAACGATATAATTCGTACATAAGTTTTTGAAAAACCTATTGGTACGAGCCTGCCACCAGGGGATCGAACTCAGGTCTCTCGACTCGAAATTCCGACCACCCAACCACTCGGCTTTAATTTGGACGTTAGTCACGACGACATTAACGTCCAAATTAATAGATTTCCACTAAATGTCTCTGAAATGCCTGAACCGGTCTTAGCGGACTTTCATTGACGGGTAGTTGTTGTTATAAGGAGTAAGTTGGGCTACTTTTATTTTAGAAAAATAACAAAGTTTCTGCGTTAACTATTAAACTGCGGGCAAAGCCGCAGTACACATATGGTATATGCACTGATAGTATTTACTTACACAAATCTAAGTGATAATATGAATAATTATCTAAATATGTCAATACATTAGAAGGATTCGCTTGGACACTAAGACGGCGACGGGCTCACTACTTGTCCCGTTGTCCTAAATATTCTCCTTTGAAATATGGACTTAAGGCACAAAATCATCCAGAAATGCGTAAAGATAAAAAAATGATAAAATATGTAAGAATTACATCGTTGGCTTGGACATAAAGACGGCTGCAGGATCACCACCTGTCACGTTGTCCCGAAAATATCTTCGGTAGAAGATATTGGGTGGGTTGAAGGGACTTAATTGTCTAAACTAGACCTCTGTCACCCCTGTATTGGGAATTGCGTGAAGATATTTATTTATTTATTATTATTTATTACTTCATGAAGCGATATTTAAAATAAAAAAATGTCTTCAAGCTATTTCCAATACAGGGGTAGATAGAGGTTTAGATAATTAAATCGTCTCGATCTATCCTCTACCGAAGAAATTTTTGTGACTCTCACTCTTGTGCACTCGTGGTGCACGAGTGAGTGAGAAGAAAACCAGTGAGTACGCCCCACGTCCACGGAGGTTGTCAAAAAACACAAGAAAACTGTATGTATAAAATATCTTTTTAACCTTTTTGACGTCAGAATAACATGTGATAAAGTTTAGAAGAGAGTTATAAAGAACAAAGCTCTCTTTTTCATAATTATACTGAACGTAGAGTTCGGTTTACACTCCCCATTTATTTTTGTTCATTATTCAGTTATACTAGATAGTCACGATAGTGAGAGTAGTTGGGTTATCAGAATACAAATTAAAATTTTCGAGTCACATTCTGGCGATCGAATGGTTCACGTGGTAGGCACGCCAATGGATCTTTTCAAAAACTTACGTACCATTTACTCCGATTGTTTGGACACAAAGCCGGCGACAGGCTCACCATCTTTCACGTTGTCCCAAAAAAAAATGTGGGTCGGAAGAACTTAATTGTCTGGACCTCTGTTTTTACCAGTACTGGGAATAAAGTGAAGATAGTATCAACAAACAATATATTAACAAACAACACAAAAGCACAAATATTGTAGGCATTTTGAGGCCAAAATATTATTACGAGTGAAGAAAAGAAATATTTGTACTTTATATAACATATGTTTACGTTGATGTGAGAATCAAAAACAAATGAAAACCTTTATAATCAACATGACATATCTGTCTTACATGACATATTATGCTGAAATTTTTGATATTAAATTAAATTAAAAAGAGGAAAAGTGTATTATTTCAACTAAAACGGGCGGGATTTTTTTTCTCTCTTTTAAATAATAATGAATTTCACTTGTGAAAGTAATTATTATTGAAATCTACCGTTGCTTCGTAATGAGATTCTTCTGATGGAGAAGAAAACGGAGAAAGGAACTCTGTGCACCATACTGTTCACCAGCTGTCACGTTGACCCAAAAAAGCTTCGGTGAAAAGTGGATCTATAGGATTTAATTGTCTAGACCTCTGTCTACTCCACTTCTGGGAACAAACCTGAAAACTGATGAGTACAAATATCGATGTTTTTAGTAATTACTAATTTTAAAAGTGTATTTATGTTATAAATTAATTACCAAGTTTTTTCTTTTTACGGATTATAAATAATAAATTATATTTATATTATATAGTAGATAGGGACATCACCACATACATTGCTCCGACCCCAATATAAGATGCTAAAGCACTTGAGGTATGGAAATCGGAAACAATGAAGGCACCACAAACACCCAGACCCGAGAACATGTAGAAAAAGTGGTTTTTCTACCTGGACCCGACCGGGAATCGAACCCGGGACCCTGAGATGGCGACACCTTGAATTACGAAATGAAATCTTTTTTTTTTAAATAAAATTAGAAAATTTGTAACTCTTTTAGTAGATTCACTTAAATTTATATTATTTAAAATATAAATTGCAAAAGTAGAAAGATTTAATGAAATTCATTCATTTTACGAAGGCTTTACAACGAACAAAAGATAAATGATACCTCATTAATTTTTATTTATACAATGACGAGTTAATTATGGTCCGCGGGCGAGACGTTCTACACGGTAAAGCCAATACTGTAAAGTGTAAACGGTTAATAATTTTCAAGATTATATCTATTTTTTGAAATTTTATCCCAATACTGGGGTAGACAGAAGTTTAGACAATACAGGCAACTTCGACCTTCCTTCCACGGAAGATTTTTTGAGAGAGTGTGACAGGTGGCGAGCCCGTCCCCATCTTGTTGCCGTCCAAGCCAACATAAATATTTCGAAAAGGAGGACAGAAAAGCTTAGGTGCAATCCTGCAGTGGACTTTTACAAGTTGTACAGATTGCTAACACGGTGGCTCGGAGATAGGAGCGTTGCCACGGTATGGTAGACGTCGCGTGTTCGAATTCCGCCGTTTTTAATTTCTCCTTAATTTAGTAAATTAGTTAATTTCTCCAGGCTTATACTAAAAGTCGTTTTTCAAACTTAAAACTATCTATATATGTATTATTACATATATAGATAGTTAATCAGATAGTCAATCATAAACTTAAAACTCAACCAATTACATTCATGGTTTATAAATCCGCAATTTATGTAGTGGAAAAATTGTTACCCGCATTTAGTGCTTTTGTGTTGTTTGTTAATATATTGTTTGTTGATACTATCTTCACTTTATTCCCAATACTGGTAAAAACAGAGGTCCAGACAATTAAGTTCTTCCGACCCACATTTTTTTTTTTTTGGGACAACGCGAAAGATGGTGAGCCTGTCGCCGGCTTTGTGTCCAAACAACCGGAGTAAATCGTACGTAGGTTTTTGAAAAGATCCATTGGCGTGCCTACCACGTGAACCATTCGATCGCCAGAATGTGACTCGAAAATTTTAATTTGTATTCTGATAACCCAACTACTCTCACTATCGTGACTATGTAGTATAACTGAATAATGAACAAAAATAAATGGGGAGTGTAAACCGAACTCTACGTTCAGTATAATTATGAAAAAGAGAGCTTTGTTCTTTATAACTCTCTTCTAAACTTTATCACATGTTATTCTGACGTCAAAAAGGTTAAAAAGATATTTTATACATACAGTTTTCTTGTGTGTTTTGACAACCTCCGTGGACGTGGGGCGTACTCACTGGTTTTCTTCTCACTCACTCGTGCACCACGTCGCCACCACGAGTGCACAAGAGTGAGAGCCACAAAAATGTCTTCGGTAGAGGATAGATCGAGACGATTTAATTATCTAAACCTCTATCTACCCCTGTATTGGAAATAGCTTGAAGACATTTTTTATTTTAAATATCGCTTCATGAAGTAATAAATAATAATAAATAAATAAATATCTTCACGCAATTCCCAATACAGGGGTGACAGAGGTCTAGTTTAGACAACTAAGTCCCTTCAACCCACCCAATATCTTCTACCGAAGATATTTTCGGGACAACGTGACAGGTGGTGAGCCTCCAGCGTTCTTTATGTCCAAGCCAACGATGTAATTCTTACATAAGTTTTTGAAAAACCCATTGGTATTAGTCTACCACCTGGGGACCGAACTCCGATCACCCAACCACTCGGCTATCGACTATAATTCTTGAATTCTTCTTGAAACTTCATGAATGTAAACTATATTTATGAGCCTACCAAAATAACTAAGCTCAACAACAATGTGATAAATTTAAATGTATATTTATGCAAACGTAGTTAATAATTTCCATTTGAGACTTCAATTACAATAATATCGTCTGTGCCATGATTTTTTGAATGGGTTAAGCTGTGTTTACTATTTATAAGCATGAAACATTCAGACGTTTATATGTAGTGTTATCATAATTTTAGTGTTTTATTTATTAGTTAATGAAATATATTTTATATATTTTTTATATATTTATTTTATTTTCCATACTGGGGTAGGCAGACGTGTAGATAGTGAAGTCCTTTTGATTCACTTTTCGTCCTGGCTTGTTTGGGACAACGTGACAAGTGGTGAGTACTGCGTAGTAGTACAGTAAGAGTAAGAGTAAAATCTTCTTACATACGTATGTAATAATAATAACCATAAATGAATACATACACAGATAAGATATACATTGCTTGTAAAATGGAATCAGAAACAACGAAGGTACAACAAACACCCCGACCCGGGAAAATGTAGAAAAAACGTTTTCAATATTGTCCCGACCGGGAATCGAATCCGGGATCTCAGAGTTGGCGACACCTTGAAAACCGGTGTGTACGCCACTCGACCACAGTGGTCGTCAAATATAGATAAATAGTCATATGTACAAATAAACTGCATATATTAATACATATTTATCACACAAATGTTTGCTTGCCCCAAGCGGGATTCCAGTAACCCTTACCTTCGGAAGGCAGGAACACTATTAACTTGACCATTGGGTCGTCAATAATGCAAATGATGATAAAATATAAATTTCAAGCCCTATAACCAATCGGCTACCGACAGATGGCGGTATAACTATCACGATGAACACCAGATCCAAATTTAGCATACCAGTGACGGGCAGCGGCGTCTATGGCGCAATGTGTCTGGTACTGCAATCGCCGATCCCAGACGGATTTACGATTATGCCCAACAATCCCTCACAGGCAAGGCCAATACTGCATATTTTGGTATCAGAGCAAAGGTCATTTTCCACGCAGTTATATATGTGATTATGATGACCTCCGTGGACGAGTATTGTTTACATCAATCTTCGTTGTATCGCCACCTCTGATGTCTTGAGTTCGATTCTTGAACGGGTCAATGTAGAAAACCACTTTTTCAAGTATTCTTGGTTCTGGGTGTTTGTGGTATCTCCTGATATCTGATTCCATAACACAATAAGTTCAGCTTCATACTTTGGAATGAGAGTAATGTATGTGATGTTGTCTTTATCGACCTTACTTATTCTAGTATTCATGTGTTTGTTTATTTAAAAAATCTATGTATGTAGTAGTCCAGCTAGCAACTAAAGCGAGGTAAATTTTAAAGCGCATCAAATTGAAAGAAGCCGTGAACAAATTTATAACGATTGCATTGCATACTACCAGAACACACGCTGAGAAAGAGGAAATGCAAGCGGAAAATTTGTCTGCATTCACGTATTCCAGTTACTGGCATTTCTTATGCGTATCACATGAAACGTTCTTGATGTATTTATTTTGTATGGCTCTATATACTCCACGTCATTATGCCTCGAATTTGTAATTGGAATTTGTTTTATTATTTTTTTTTGAATATATTTTTAAACTCATAATGATGTAACTTTTTTGTTTATTTATGCATAAGGATACTCATCGGAGTTTAAAAAAGATAGGCTTTTTGTATTCATCATTAAATTATATAATCTTAAGTCAATCCAACTTAGTTACCTTGAACTTTTTAATTTGTACAATACCTTGACATAAAGGAGAACTAGATTGCTTCGTAGGCTAGGAAATTAAAAATGTCGTTATCCCAAATAGGCTCAGGTGAAATGTGACCCATATATATGGCCAAAATTGATATCACGTCTCCAATATTAATAAATATGTAAGGATAAAAAATAAGTTACAAAAAAAACTACACTTAATGTTAAAAAACGCGATTCTGTGCAAATTTTTAACCTATTGTATTAGGTTGATACTATTAAGTATCAAATTAAGTCATGCAATTTTGCGACTATCTGCTCTTTATAATATAACAGCGCAGACCTGTAAATATATATTTAATGCCATATTGTGTCAATTTATTTTATGCCAAAACATAAAATAAATTGACACAAGCGCTGAATGCAATAGCTTACACAAAAACCCATTCCCCTTGTGTATGTATTAAAAATATTTACCACAAAAAATTGTACAACCTCCGTGGACGCGTGGCGTAAACACCGGTTTTCAAGGTATCGCCATCTCGAGGTCTCGGGTTCTGTTCACAGTCGGTTCAATGTAGGAAAAACACTTTTTATACATTTTATCGAGTCTGGTTGTTTTTGATGTGTTTGTTTCCGATTCCCATAGCACAAGTGCTTAAGCATCTTACATTGGGATCGGAGCAAAGTATGCGATGTTGTCCCTATCTATATATGCATTTATCTATATATGATTGTCATTTTATTTAAATTAATGAATTCGAGAAATTATGAATAGAGACCGGAGTTTGATCTCCAGACGGTAAGCTCGAACCAATAAGTTTTTCAAGACTCATGTACGATTTATTGGCTTGGCCATAAAGACGGCGACGGTCTCAGACCTATCACGTTGTCCCAAAAATTGTCATCGGTGAATGGTGGCTCGTTCGAACTTCATTATTTGGATATCTGTATACCCCGGTTTTAGGAATAGTGTGACGATATTCATTATATGAAAATATTTCCAACCTTTTTCAATATCCATCGATTAGAACTCAGCAACAGCATGTAGTAGTTGAACGTAAGTACTGTAAGTACGTTCATATTGACTGGTGTCATTGGTGAATAATTTCAAATGTAAGTTAATACGTATGGAATTCTTTGATAGATATTTCTTATTCTCATATCAGTTACGAATTAAATATAAATATTCAACATACGTACAAATATTCGGCGCATTTTTTTCTTTCATTCATGTTCAACAGAACTCCAAAATAACTTCTATTTAAATTTGTTGTTTTTGTTTAAGGGCGCATTATTTGAAACTAGTCCCAAACATGACCCCAGATGCGAAGTGCAGCCATTCCTTGAGGACGTTATTTTAATTTTATCTAGAGATATTTCTAATTCTAATTCTAATTTATTTTTCTATTTCTATTTCTAATTCCCGCTGATGTATGACAGCAATGAGTCTGATTTTAAAATCTTAATTCCATTTAAATCATCGAATGTGTTTCGAGTCTTGGATTTGTGGTAATTAATAAAGTTTGCCGTGTATTTACTGTGAAAGAAATTATCCGCCCTCCCCTCTCTTTCCGTGGGTGTTATAAGAAGCGACTTATAGAAGCCTTGAAAATGTATTAGGCTACCGACTACAGGCGGGATTACCATCTCGAAGTACCAGATCTAATTCAGCAGACCGCTGATGAGCAGCGTCTGAGGTGCAAGAAGTCGTACTGCAATCCTCAATCCACTTGCCAAACATGTCGATTATGGCTAACTCTTTCTTACGGATAGAACGAAGGACTTCAGTAGAATGTTATGTATGTATAAAATAAAATATCTTCACGCAATTCCCAATACAGGGGTAGACAGAGGTCAAGTCTAGACAATAAAAAAGTCCCCTTATTCTTCCTGAAGATATTTTCGGGACAACGTGACAGGTGGTGAGCCCGTCTCCGCCTTTATATCCAAGCCAACAATAAAATTCGTACATAAGTTTTTGAAAAACTCATTGGTACTGCCACCTGGGGATCGAACTCGGGTCTCTCGATTCGAAATTCCGACCACCCAACAACTCGGCTATCGTGACTTAACTTTGTACTTACATCACATTCCTCTCTTACATTCTGTTAATTAACTAAATACATACACGTATTATGTATGTATAAAATAAAATATCTTCACGCAATTCCCAATACAGGGGTAGACAGAGGTCAAGTCTAGACAATAAAGTCCCCTTGACCCACCTTCCACCGAAGATATTTTCGGGACAACGTGACAGGTGGTGAGCCCGTCTCCGCCTTTATATCCAAGCCAACAATAAAATTCGTACATAAGTTTTTGAAAAACTCATTGGTACTGCCACCTGGGGATCGAACTCGGGTCTCTCGATTCGAAATTCCGACCACCCAACAACTCGGCTATCGTGACTTAACTTTGTACTTACATCACATTCCTCTCTTACATTCTGTTAATTAACTAAATACATACACGTATTATGTATGTATAAAATAAAATATCTTCACGCAATTCCCAATACAGGGGTAGACAGAGGTCAAGTCTAGACAATAAAGTCCCCTTGACCCACCTTCCACCGAAGATATTTTCGGGACAACGTGACAGGTGGTGAGCCCGTCTCCGCCTTTATATCCAAGCCAACAATAAAATTCGTACATAAGTTTTTGAAAAACTCATTGGTACTGCCACCTGGGGATCGAACTCGGGTCTCTCGATTCGAAATTCCGACCACCCAACAACTCGGCTATCGTGACTTAACTTTGTACTTACATCACATTCCTCTCTTACATTCTGTTAATTAACTAAATACATACACGTATTATGTATGTATAAAATAAAATATCTTCACGCAATTCCCAATACAGGGGTAGACAGAGGTCAAGTCTAGACAATAAAGTCCCCTTGACCCACCTTCCACCGAAGATATTTTCGGGACAACGTGACAGGTGGTGAGCCCGTCTCCGCCTTTATATCCAAGCCAACAATAAAATTCGTACATAAGTTTTTGAAAAACTCATTGGTACTGCCACCTGGGGATCGAACTCGGGTCTCTCGATTCGAAATTCCGACCACCAACAACTCGGCTATCGTGACTTAACTTTGTACTTACATCACATTCCTCTCTTACATTCTGTTAATTAACTAAATACATACACATATACATAGGGACAATATTGCTCTGATCCCGAAGTAAGCAGTATAAGCACTTGTATTATGGAATCAGAAACAACAGAAGGCACCACAAATTAAAATTAAACGATGTGAGCTAAGACTAACTTTCTAAAACCATGTCAGAAAGGTACGAAGACATGATAGTATGATGAAAATTATCAGTTTGAAAGAAGCGAAAGAGGTATGTATGATGACACCTAGCGATTTGTCTTTCTGGCTAACATGTTCAGGACTATACGTGAATATTTGTTTTAGAGATACTCGTATACATGTAAGAAGTATTAATACATCAATATAGTAATTAGTTCATGTTTCATTGGAATTTCTAATTAAAGTGTCTCGTCTCCCATTACACTAACCTATTTAAAGTCATAAAAGTTATTACCCAGCCTGTACTGTTCATAGAAATTATAAATTTGTCAAATATTTCAGTTTGATCCTTTCATAATTTAAATCGGATTCATTTCATATTTTGAAGGAATGAATAAATTATATTTTGATCGAATTTTTATATAAAAATATAATGAAAAGAAAATATCTTCGGTGGAAGGTGGGTCGAAAAGACTTAATCGTCTAGACTAGACCTCTGTCTACCTCTGTATTGGGAATTGCATGAAGATATTTATCGATTTATTTTATTCACGGAATTTTTTGTGTACATACATATTAGGAGACAGTTGAATATTTTATGGTGTCAGTTTACAGTGTTCTACAAAAATGTCTCTCATTTCATAGCTTAAGGAGTGAAAAATATTATATATGATTACACGGAGATATCAGTTATGACTTGTCTATGATTATCGCATGTAAAATATGCACTATGTAGAAGTAAATGTACAATAAGTTTGCGGTTCTATGCTCTATACCTTTTCTAATTGGGAATTTTGCCAGCAGAACATTTACAGATAATGCAATAAGTGGCCATTGAGTGCAGCCGACCTACAGTTTTGAATAAGTAATGCGGAAAGTTGTTACGCTCCGGAGAAAGTTTGTACTTACGTCACATTCCTCTCTTACATTCTGTGAAATAACTAAATACATACACATATACATAGGGACAATATTGCTCTGATCCCGAAGTAAGCAGTATAAGCACTTGTATTATGGAATCAGAAACAACGAAGGCACCACAAATTAAAATTAAACGATGTAGGCTAAGACTAACTTTCTAAAACCATGTCAGAAAGGTACGAAGACATGATAGTATGATGAAAATTATCAGTTTAAAAGAAGCGAAAGAGGTATGTATGATGACACCTAGCGATTTGTCTTTCTGGCTAACATGTTCAGGACTATACGTGAATATTTGTTTTTAGAGATACTCGTATACATGTAAGAAGTATTAATACATCAATATAGTAATTAGTTCATGTTTCATTGGAATTTCTAATTAAAGTGTCTCGTCTCTCATTACACTAACCTATTTAAAGTCATAAAGTTATTACCCAGCCTGTACTGTTCGCAGAAATTATAAATTTGTCAAATATTTCAGTTGGATCCTTTCATAATTTAAATCGGATTCATTTCATATTTTGAAGGAATGAATAAATTATATTTTGATCGAATTTTATATAAAAATATAATGAAAAGAAAATATCTTCACGCCAATCCTAATACTCGGATAGACAGAGGTCTAGACATTTAAGTTGTTTTGACCAACCTCCTACCGAAAATAATTTTTTGGGACAACGGAACAGTTTCTATCTTTACGCCTAGGCCAACGGTATATATCGTACGTTAGTTTTTGAAAAAAAAAAAAAAACATTAGTACGAGTACCTGGGGATCAAGCTTGGGTCTCTGTCTGTTGTTGTTGTTGAATCTCTGTTTGTTAAAGTATTAAGTAATCACCCGATTACTTAATAATTCAACAAACGAAGCAGCACGGTGATTATGGATACGGGCGTGGACCCGGCACAGTCGAGATCCAGGGTTGTAATCACGCGCATATTGATTATCGATTTAATTCTACTTGTTTTTAATAAAGATAACGAATGAGCATGATCTATTTTACTCGACTTCACTATTTCTCAAAGTATATTAGTCCCAGCTATGAACATCATATTAAAGATAGGATAAAAATGTTTACGAATACTATAATCATTTTATTTAAATACGAGTATGTACATAAAATAAACTATTCGTCCGATAATCCGTCGGCAAAGAGCAGATAAAATAAACAAACTAAGTAAACTGCGTGCCTAAATATAAATACATACATAAGTCCTATAAAGTCAACTGTAATATATATATATATATATATATATATATATATATATATATATATATATATATATATATATATATATATATATATATATATATATATATATATATATATATATATATATATATATATATATATATATATATATATATATATATATATATATATATATATATATATATATATATATATATATATATATATATATATATATATATATATATATATATATATATATATATATATATATATATATATATATATATATATATATATATATATATATATATATATATATATATATATATATATATATATATATATATATATATATATATATATATATATATATATATATATATATATATATATATATATATATATATATATATATATATATATATATATATATATATATATATATATATATATATATATATATATATATATATATATATATATATATATATATATATATATATATATATATATATATATATATATATATATATATATATATATATATATATATATATATATATATATATATATATATATATATATATATATATATATATATATATATATATATATATATATATATATATATATATATATATATATATATATATATATATATATATATATATATATATATATATATATATATATATATATATATATATATATATATATATATATATATATATATATATATATATATATATATATATATATATATATATATATATATATATATATATATATATATATATATATATACATATATACATAGGGACAATATTGCTCTGATCCCGAAGTAAGCAGTATAAGCACTTGTATTATGGAATCAGAAACAACGAAGGCACCACAAATTAAAAGTAAACGATGTAGGCTAAGACTAACTTTCTAAAACCATGTCAGAAAGGTACATAGACATGATTGTATGATGAAAATTATCAGTTTGAAAGAAGCGAAAGAGGTATGTATGATGACACCTAGCGATTTGTCTTTCTGGCTAACCTGTTCAGGACTATACGTGAATATTTATTTTTAGAGATACTCGTATATATGTAAGACGTATTAATATATCAATGTAGTAATTAGTTCATGTTTCATTGGAATTTCTAATTAAAGTGTCTCGTCTCTCATTACACTAACCTATTTAAAGTCATAAAGTTATTACCCAGCCTGTACTGTTCGCAGAAATTATAAATTTGTCAAATATTTCAGTTGGATCCTTTCATAATTTAAATCGGATTCATTTCATATTTTGAAGGAATGAATAAATTATATTTTGATCGAATTTTATATAAAAATATAATGAAAAGAAAATATCTTCACGCCAATCCTAATACTCGGATAGACAGAGGTCTAGACATTTAAGTTGTTTTGACCAACCTCCTACCGAAAATAATTTTTTGGGACAACGGAACAGTTTCTATCTTTACGCCTAGGCCAACGGTATATATCGTACGTTAGTTTTTGAAAAAAAAAAAAAACATTAGTACGAGTACCTGGGGATCAAGCTTGGGTCTCTGTCTGTTGTTGTTGTTGAATCTCTGTTTGTTAAAGTATTAAGTAATCACCCGATTACTTAATAATTCAACAAACGGAAGCAGCACGGTGATTATGGATACGGGCGTGGACCCGGCACAGTCGAGATCCAGGGTTGTAATCACGCGCATATTGATTATCGATTTAATTCTACTTGTTTTTAATAAAGATAACGAATGAGCATGATCTATTTTACTCGACTTCACTATTTCTCAAAGTATATTAGTCCCAGCTATGAACATCATATTAAAGATAGGATAAAAATGTTTACGAATACTATAATCATTTTATTTAAATACGAGTATGTACATAAAATAAACTATTCGTCCGATAATCCGTCGGCAAAGAGCAGATAAAAATAAACAAACTAAGTAAACTGCGTGCCTAAATATAAATACATACATAAGTCCTATAAAGTCAACTGTAATATATATATATATATATATATATATATATATATATATATATATATATATATATATATATATATATATATATATATATATATATATATATATATATATATATATATATATATATCAGTATGTGCTATATTTTTAAAAATAACAAAAGTGTATAGTATTCCTGTTAATCACTCCAAGTAAGCTGCAATGGAGTTGTCGATGACAACAATTCGAATGCCCGATCTGAACCAGCGAAATTATGTCTCATAGAACGCATCCCAAACCATTATGTGATTAACTTGAAATATAACAGAAAAACACGCCCACATTCGAACCGTTGAAAATTACACTGAAAATCACTCGAGGAAAATTTATAAACCTCACTTACCTCACTCGACTCCGCAGTCACGTAATATATGATGAAATATCATCTGAATACGCTCTGCAAACCAATTGTTCGGATTGGAACCTTTCAATTTACGTAGCCAAAACGGAGTGGAATTGGATTGCCATTAACAGCGCTGTATTAATTTTTGATCAAAAAACGCTAATGAACAATGGAGGTTCAACGAGCCCTAGTGCCATGGATCGAGTTCAGTATTGAAAATAGTGAAGAACGCTTTGTGAAGCAATGCATAACTACGGCTACGATCCGTGGCAACTCGGTTCGAATCCTGCCCGTGTCAGTTGAAATTTTGACTTTTGCTCTTTAATTTAGTAACATAAAAGTCCAGCATAAATAAGCATATTTATTAAATCAATAAATAAAAATCAATAAAATTTCATTATTTATAATAGTATTCTATTATGTCTAAATAAGAATACTTTAGAGTTAAGCCGGCCCCGTCATGTTCTGCAGCTGATATCTGGACAATGGTGGAAAGGACAAAGACGCCCCAGTAGTAAAGTTGGCCATATTTCAAGTTCAGATGTCGGTGTGAGACAGACAAATATATGCCTATGTGGGGTTCAAACCCGCGCGATTTCATACCAGAGTATCGAGCTGTTAACAATACCACATTTTTAATATTTCCAAGGATAATAGTCTCATAGTGAGCTCAAATTTGCAATACATTTTTCACAGTCTGCAAACTAATCCACTATGCTGTTGGCCCTCTATTCGGCGAACGCACAGAAAGGAAGGACTAAAGCGTAAAAGCTATTTAAAGTCACAAAAGCCGAGTTGCTGGTGGTTCAGGATTCCAGTGAAGAGACCCGAGTTCGATTTTTTCTTTATTAAACTTATGTACGACTCAAATTGTTGGCTCAAAAAATGTGTTCGTTGAAAGTTGTGTCAAAAAGGCTTAATTGTTTAGACATCTGCCTATCCCAGTATTGGGACCAGTCTTGAGTCAAATGTCGATCACTCAACCAATCGACTATCGTGAATCAATTTTTTACATAATTTCTTTTAATAATAAGTAAATATGAAACAAATACCTTGCGCGTAATTTATTCACTGTTGAATTATTCAACGTATGAGTTATACTTTGCCAAACTTTAACGAATGCATGCAAGTTACATTCATGAATATAATTAGTGCACTTTGAAATGTGGCACTGTCACAGAAAACAAAATTCAGAAGCAAATTAAAGGAATAATAATAACTAGAAAAAAAAAATAACATTGGAAAAAAATACAGTTTATCACACAAGTGTATCGCTGTGAAATATGAAACAACGATATAGTAAAGTAATAGTAGTAGTAGTATAATTCACTCTTTTAATTTAAGGCTTGCCACGTAAGAAAGTAATCCTGCAGCACAAAATTGCTTTCACAATTCTCACCACCATTGCTGAAACACGGTGGTCACGTACGCTGCCTTCGGATGCGTGACTGCTAAGAAATCTATTTTACGGAAACCAAATTGAATTACTCGCCGCCGTGGCTATGAGAAATTCAGTAAAACCGCACTCACTCGACTGAAAGTTACTTATGAGAGCTTTCACTGAAACTCGAATTGGAATAATAACAAATACTTCGGGTGCTTTTGCAGGAAATAATTGAGTCAACTATTTTCAAAGATGTTTCATAAATGGTGTGTCATTGTTATTAGAAATAATTTTGACAAAAAATTACACAAACCGATAGACTAGAGCCTACCTGCTGTGAGTTATAAGTTCGATGCTGTGTCTGTACGCGAATTATGGGTTTTATGTGTATCTATAAATATTTATCTTCGTTTTTTTCTAGAAAAGGGAGGCAAACGAGCAGGTGGCTCACGTGATGGTAAGTGATTACCGCCACCCATGAACACCCGCAATACCAGAGGCATAGCAGATGCCTTGCCGGCCTTAGAGTGCCCCCTTCCAAAAATTGAGGGAGGAGGGTGCGGTCCTCCGGTTACCTGCACTTTGTCACGCCGGTATTCTGTGAGGTCGTGATGTTTCCCCGGTCGAGCCGATCCATTCATGCAACAACAAAAGCTGATGCGTGGCTCTACCACTGTTAACACTATCTACAGAGAGAAGAAGCTGTCGATGCCAGCATTTGAAAAAGTACATTTGTTATTGTTTTTTTCTATTAAGCCTTCTTCATATGAAAACTACTAAGGCTACTAAAAGTCGATCAACTACTTAATACTTACTTATTTAAGTACGCAGGGATTGTTCGTGAAGATAAGTAAAAGTCTATCAATCTTATGTATAAAATGTGGCTAACATTATTAATTGTTATAAAGAGATTTTATCCTGATACAAACATTTATTGTCCGCTACGTGTATTACCGAATTTTATTATTGTATTCGATTTTTCCGCAATAGCCACCACGCTAGGAAAGCGGTTTGCCAATCTCAGTACTAGTCACTTTTTCATGATTTAATCTGTACTAGTAAATAAAAAATTGCAAGTTCGTTTATTACTTTACTTAATTGAATTTACATGACGAAATAATTTAGTATGAAATAAAAAAGTACATAAGATGAATTCAATATTAAGCAAAGTATATATTATATAATAATAACATTTTAACTCCTAACACATATGTTTATCTTAACTTGATACTACTTTTTTGCTCTGTAGTCTTACGATTAAACAATGAAGTTATTTCGCCCAATTTTCACTGAAGGATTTTGTTTTGGATAACGTGACAGGTTGCAAAACTATCGCTGTTAAAATGGTCAAGATAATAGTACAATAATAAAAAAAAAATTGATAGGGGTAGCATTATATACATTGCTCTGTTTCCAAAGCAAATAGCTAAAGCACCCGTGTTATTAAATCGGAAACAACGAAAGCGCCACAAACTCCTAGACCGGAAACGAGGTAGTTTTGTCTACATTACTTTTAGTAGTTGTTTTCCATCGTCTTATTCCGAATTCTGGACCTCAGAACCTGCAAACCATTAAAAAATTTTCACGGAGGTCACCAAATATCTATGAAACATTAATATTCTTTACACATATGTTTGCTCTTAGCGCGATTTGAACCCATTACCCAAAGCTCGAAGGCTACCCTCAACTCCGATATGGGCCTTCTAATTATTTATTTAATCGCGTTACTTTTTAAGCTATAAACACAGTGAATAATTGACCAGATAAATGAGTGCATATGTTTCACGAAGCACGTACTTGCCAATGCAGCTAACTTTTAAGATCTCTCTTGCGAGTCTAGAAATAAACATTTCGTGTAGAATTTAAGTAAGACCTTATTTATAAATCAATATCTTTAATATAACATTACACTTAATATTGTGTCAACATATTCGCAACTCGTCTGGTAGTCGCAGATGTACGACCCCAATGGACGAGTGGCGCAAGCACCGCTTTTCAGGGTGTCGGGGGTCCCGGGTTCGATTCCTGAATGGGTGAATTTGAAAAGCCACTTTTATCGGGTCTGGTTGTATGTTAGTATGTGTATATATATTACGATAGCCCAGAGGTTGACTGATCGGAATTTGCGTCCAGAGACCCGAGTTTGATCCCCAGGTAGCAGGCTAGTACCAATGGGTTTTTTCAAAAACTTTGGTACGAATTATTTCGTTGGCTTGAAAATAAAGACGGCGACGGGCTAACCGCCTGTCACGCTATCCCAAAAAAATGTGCTTAGTGAAAGGTGGTTCGAAAGGACTTAGTTGTCTAGTTCTCTGTCTACTCATGTATAAGAAATGGCGTGAAGATATTTTTTTATATATAAATCGCTATCTTTTACATAAAAACGCGCTTAGGATATTAACGACTGATCCATATATCAGTAGCTCATCTAATATACTAGCAGATGTGAACCCTTACAAACCTTTCGGGGATGTACGTCCCTTTGAAACACGTAAAAGGTCCAGACCCCTAAAGATTGATCGGCAACTGTCAAATAGTATTACATTACTCTCGCACTTTTGCCAAATTACAGAATATTGTAGACACGGAAAGAAGAAAGAAATGTTGAACTGCATTTCTGATATTCTGTGAAATAAATGAAAACAAAATATCGTCACGCCATTATCATCATAGATGTCTAGGAAATTAAGTGCCCTCGTCCAACCGTTCATCGAAGATATTCTTTGGGAAAAGTGATAGGTGGCGAGTCTGTCGCCGTCTTGTTATCGAAGCCAACGATGTAAATCGTACTTAAGTGTGTTTTTTTGGAAAAACCGATTGGTACGAGCCTGACACCGGGGGATCGAACTCGTGTCTCTTGACGAGAACTCCGATCACCCAATCACTCGACTATCGTGACTACTTCTATGACTTACTTTTACTTGAGACTTCGCTCACGTTGATTTCTTTATATATTTGTGAAAGTCGTTATCTTTATCATTAAAAAGTAAATGCAATTATTACATGAATTCTCATAACAAAGAGAATCAGCTGATGCAATACTTAATTGAATATTGAGCTGACCGCCGATATTTACTTATTGGAACTTATTCGCTTTGCCTTTATTAAACTTATACATAGTTGAATAAAGTCTCAAAAGCATCTCTATATTTGGTGTACGTCAAAGTTTTAAAGGAAAAAGTGTTTACACCAATAATACCAGGATATAGCTCGTAGAATTAACATACGTTGAGGCAATATTTTAAGGCAGCTTTTAAGAGAGGGTCACTACCAACTAGGTTATCGGAACATCTAAAGGGGTTTTTTAAACACGTTTAGGAGATGATTCAATCGTCATTTTATTCATCAAGGTTCTATGCATTTATTTGATGCAATTTTATTTTAAATCGATTTCGTCAATTATACTATATATTAAACATTGAATACTTAGTGCTAAAATAGTTATACAAATCATTATTTAACTTCGATTAAATTTTAAATGTTTTATTGAAACCGGAAAGGACTGAAATTTATTTAGATATCCTCTTGAAGGGGGTTGAAAATCATTACAGTTATATTTAAAACCTGTAATTGCGAGGTAAGGCCTTACTGAATCCTTCCTAAATTGTATTTGATAATTTGTGGATTGGAAATTAAAAGCCTTAATTATTAATTAATAATATTAATACATTGGTTTTCATGGTGTTACCAGCTCTAAAGTATCGGGTTCGATTCGTGGACCGGGCAATGTATACAACCGATTTTCCTACATTGTTTCAGCTTTATATGTTTGTGGTTACTTCTTTCCGAATCATTGTATGCATTTACGAGTAGTATGATTATTTCCTTATATGTTATATCTTTGTTTGTAAAATTTAATATCAAAATATTAGTTCTAAAGCTTGAAGCTTAGTATTTTGTGCAGAGTTCACTACAAGTGGATGAAAGAAGTTTTCAAGTGGTATCAGTGCTCGCATGTGTTGTGCGCCTTCGGATACTTTGGCCGGATTGTCATGGATTACAAGCTTAATGTTCGCAGAACTTCATTTAAATTGTTCATCGTATAGAAATTAGTTTACCGAAACTTACTTTTTGTTATCATTCAGTTTAAAGCCATGCAGGGATTTGTTGTTAAAGAAAAAGATAATTTATCTGTGTCAGTATATTGTGCTGTTGGCTATAACTCTAACAGGGCCTTATAAATAAATAAAATAAATATCACGCCGTTACAAATACAGGGGCAGGCAGAAGTCTCCATTCGATCCACCTTCAACGTAGACATATTTTGTGACAACGTGACAGGTGGTGAACACGTTGCCGTCTCTATGTCCAAGCCAACGATGTAATAAAATATAGTCACATTGGCACGAGCCTGCCACCTGGGGATCGAACTTGGGTCACTTAACTCTAATTCTGACCACAATACTACTCAGCTATCGCCTCTATTATTTTTAGAATAGGAGTCGCATAAACGAGACTACTATTAGAAAATGTATATGTTCTCGCAGCTCAACAATGACGTCGCAACCTTATAATATTAATTTACTGCACAAGAAGACATTGTGGTAACCGAATTGACAACAAATTGTCGACTCACTAGGACCGTTTACGGTCGTATTGTTTGCAAATTATACACACAGCGCTCTGCTAAATTAAACTGTGTTAGTGTTAACCGTCCACTCTCGTTTAATTACCAATTAAATGTTAAAACGCATTTAGGATTACTGTCTACGTCATGTTAATATTTAATGTAATGTTGTTTAGGCAAGAAACTGGAGTTTTGATAATAATACTTATGGAATATAAGAAAAAAATATCTTCACGCCAATCCAAATTTGGGGTACACAGTGATCGAGACAATTATGTCCTTGCAACTCATCTTTTGCCGAAGACATTTTTGAGACAAACTTTTAGATTCTTTATTTCCAATCCAACGATTTAAATCGTAAATATGTGTTTTAAAATAGTACGATTCTACCACATGGGGATCGAAATCGGGTCTCTTAACTCGAATTTCGATTATCCAACAACAAACAATGTTTACATACATGCATAAATATATAATGGCATATTAAAGGCCACTGCAGAACGTAGACCTCTCCCATAGGGAGGATTTGCCATAATCGCTACGCTTGCCAAAAAGCGGATTGGCGATCGCAGTAGCAGACCATTCGTACCTCAGACACTGCTGCCCATCTTCGGTCTGATTATTTTGGTCTGATATTTTTAGAGATGGTTATCCCGCCATCTATCAGTTGCCATAACGATATTCAAGGCAGTTTCCCTTAGTCGCCTCTTTCGACCCCTCGAGAAGAAAGGAAGTGACAATATTCTTACGCAATTACCACACGGTAAATTTGTTATTGAAAAAATTACTTCGCAACCCTCCGCATGAAAATATAAAAAGGTATATGTTACCCGGTTCGAAGAGAAGAAGAGCACCACCCTCCCTCCCACAGATGCGTGCACTAATTCCACAGATGTGTGCACTAATTCCACTGTATGCACCACCACCACTACACTCAAACCAGATAACATATACCACCACCGAAAACGCGACACGTGTTTCGCCTCAAAACAAGGCATCCTCAAGCGAGTCGACTCTACGATGAGCGACCGCAGAGTGACAAATGAGTCACTCGAGCAGTCTTTTATAACAATTATTGTTATAAAAGACTGTGTGTTTTTCAATAACAACTTTACAATGAATTTCCGCAAAGTAACGCCTGAGTCAATTAAATATCACACGGTAAATGTTTGTGTTTAATGTAAAAATATTGAATATTGGTTGCTTGTATTTTTTCATTTTCCAGGTTTTGTTTGTATTTTCTTAAAGGCAAACATCATTCGATTGAGTTTATTAATAAAATTGAATCGTTATAAATTGCAAACAGAAGAAACAGAAAAGACAATAGCAAGTGAAGCAGCAATAGTTTAATATTTAAAGATGCTCATAATTCGACTAGTGTGTGAACAACTTCAGACAGAAGCATTACAGCTTAGTTGGAGTGATTAACAGGAATACTTGTCAAATAATGCAAGTGTGTCAGTATTTCGCCTCATCAATGTTGTTAATACCGGCGAGCATGCGACGTATAGGATACCTTCGTGGTCAAATGACGTAACTCCGTTTTACAAAGCGTCGCCATCTCCAGCCCCGTGTTCGATTCCCGAAGGCGTTAAAGCAGTAATCTACTGTTACTATATTTTCTCGGCGTGTAGTTGCTGTGGTACCTTAGGTGTTTCTTATGCAGTGTAATTGTACCCAGCTTCGGAAACGTGTTGTTAACTAGATTCTGAATAAAAACAATAGTGCTGAGGATTACGTAGTGAAAATTGTGAGTACATTTTGTGCGCCTTTATACTCAGACAGTTACATAAACGCTTGGTGTATATTTTAACGTTTTCTTATTTTAATCTGGTTAACTTCCTTATTTTAAACCTTTATATGAGCAATGATATCAGATAAGATATGTACAGATTTTTTAAAATATGTATATAAATAAATAGATAGGTACATAAGTTACGATAGCAGAGTGGTTGGGTTATCGGAATTCGAATCGAGAGACCCGAGTTCGATCCCCAGGTGGCAGGCTCGTAAGCAGTTACATAAACGCTTGGTGGATATTTAACTTTTTCATATTTCAAACTGGGTAGCTTCCTTATTTTCCCAGATGGCAGGCTCATACCAATTGTTTTTTTTAAACCTATGTACGATTTATATCATACGTAGGCTTGGACATTAAGACGGCGACGGGCTCACCACCTGTCACGTTGTCCTAAAAATATCTTCGGTGGAAGGTGGACGAAAAGACTTAATTGTCGAGACCTCTATCTACCCCTGTATTGTGAATGGCGTGAAGATATTTTTTTTTAGATACAAAATGAAAGTCTATGCTCTACTTACAAAAGAAATTAAAAGAAGATGAATGTCTGTCGGTCTGTTTGTTTGTCTCTTTGTTCCGGCTTATGTCAGGAACGGCTTTATCGATTTTAACGGGAACAAAGCTGATGTTAAAAAAAGTAACTGAGGCTACTTTTATTTTTTTACTACTTTCATTAATAAGGAGTAACTTAGGGAAGATAGTACATAATTTCCATATTAAAACTGTTATTTGAACTTATGTCTTTTACTGTTTTTATGTGATTGTTTGTAGATTGAATAGAATTATAAACCATCCACAACTTCCCAATACTATTACCGTATGTACCACCAATGAACATTAAAAATTAAACAATAAAACAAAATTCAGAAACAAATTAATTGAATAACAATAACTAGAAATAAAAATAACATTGAAAAAAAAAATACAGTTTATCACACAAGTCATATATTGCTGTGAAATATGAAGCAACGATATAGTAACGTAATAGCGTCTTGTTATTTACCCGAATGTTAATTCACTCTTTTAGTCTAAGGCTTGCCACGTAAGCAAGTAATCCTGCAGCACAAAATTGCTTTCACAATTCTCACCTCAATTGCTCAAACACGTTGGTCACGTACGCTGCCTTCGGATGCGTGACTGCTAAGAAATCTATTTTACGGAAACCAAATTGAATTACTCGCCGCCGTGGCTACGAGAGATTCAGTAAAACCGCACTCACTCGACTGAAAGTTACTTATGAGAGCTTTCACTGAAACGTGAATTGGAATAATAACAAATATTTCGGGTACTTTTGCAGGAAATAATTGAGTCCTTTATTTTCAAAGAAATTTCATAAATGGTGTGTCACTGTTATTAGAAATAATTTTGACAAAAAAATGCCAAAACCGATAGACTGTATGAAGACCCTACTGCTATGAGTTACAAGTTCGATTCTGTATTCTAATGTCTGTACGCGAATTATGGGTTTTATGTGTATCATTAAATATTTATCTATGTAAGTTTTATACTGTTATATGTCATAATTCACCGTTAACTTGGGCAATAAGACGGCAACAGGCTCACTTGTCAAATTTAAGCATTTATAAAAGGAGGGTCGAAAGGAGAGAAGACTTCTGTCGACGCCAGCATTGGAATATTTTTAAAAGAAACGTTTAATCCTTGTATATTTAGACAACTTTCAAAGCGCCTGTGGAAATAAAATAGTTATTATACAATTGAGCAATTTTATTACTTAAACATAATTTTGAAAGTGACAGTACATTTGTTGTTGCGTTTTTTCTATTAAGCATTCTTTATATTAAAACTACTAAGGCTACTAGTCTAGGCTAGTCGATCAACTAGTTACTACTTACTTATTTAAGTACGCAGGGATTGTTCGTGAAGATAAGTAAAAGTCGATCAAGCTTATGTATAAAATGTAGCTAATATGATTAATTCTTATAAAGCGATTTTATCCTGAAACAAACATTTATTGTCCGCTACGTGTATTACCGAATTTTTTTTATTGTATTCTTTTTTTCCGCAATTGCCACCATGCGTGGCAAGCGGTTTGCCAATCTCAGTACAAGTCACTTTTTCATGATTTTATCTGTACTAGTTAATAAATTAATTACACGTTTGTTTATTAGTTTACTTAATTGAATTTATATGATAAAATAATTTAGTATGAAATAAAAAAGTACATAAGATCAATTCAATATTATACAAAGTATATATTAAAAAATTACAACATTTTTACTCCTAATACATATGTTTATCTTAAGTTCATGCTACTTTTTTGCTCTGTAGTCAGACGTCTAAATAACGAAGTTACTTCGCCCAATTTTCACCGAAGGATATTTTTGGGATAACGTGACAGGTTGCAAAACTATCGCTGTTAAAATGGTCAAAACAATAGTACAAAATACTTAAACATAAATAGATAGAGATAACATCATATACATAGCTCTGCTCCCAAAGTAAATAGCTAAAGCACTCATGCTATGAAATCGGAAACAATGAAAGTACCACAAACTCCTAGACCGGTGGTAATGTAGTTTTGTCTACATTACTTTTAACAGTTGTTTTCCATCGCCTGTTTACGAATTCTGACCTCAGATACTGCAAAACCGTTAAAAATTTTTCACGGATATCATCAAATATCTATGAAACATTAATATTCGTTACATATATGTTTGCTCTTAGCGTGATTCGCACACATTACCCCTTAGCTCGAAGGCTAAGACCTTCTAATTAGTTATTTAATCGCGGTACTTTTTTAGCTACAAGCACAGTGAATAATTGACCAGATAAATTAGTGCATATGTTTCACGAAGCACATACTTATCAATGCAGCTAACTTTTAAGATCTCTCTTGGAAGTCTAGAAATAAACACTGTATTCGTGTAGAATTTAAGTAAGAGCTTATATATAAATCGACATCTTTAATATAACATTACACTTAATATTGTATCAACATATTCGCAATTCATCTGGTAGTTGCAGATGTACGACTCCAGTGGACGAGACCGCTTTTCAAGGTGTCGCCTCAGAGCTCCCGGATTCGATTGCTGCATCTATTCGGAAAGAAGAAAGAAATATTGAACTGCATTTCTGAAATTCTGTGAAATAAATGAAAACAAAATATCTTTACGCCATTATCATCATAGAGGTCTAGGAAATTAAGTGCCCTCGTCCAACCGTTCATCGAAGATATTCTTTGGGACAAGTGACAGGTGGCGAGTCTGTCACCGTTTTGTAATCGAAGCCAACGATGTAAATCGTACATAAGTTTTATTTTTGGAAAAACCGATTGGTACGATCCTGACACCGGGGGATCGAACTCGTGTCTCTTGACGAGAACTCCGATCACCCAACAACTCGGCTATCGTGACTACTTCTATGACTTACTTTTACTTGAGACTTCGCTCACGTTGATTTCTTTATATATTTGTGAAAGTCGTTATCTTTATCATTAAAAAGTAAATGCAATTATTACATGAATTCTCATAACAAAGAGAATCAGCTGATGCAATACTTAATTGAATATTGAGCTGACCGCCGATATTTACTTATTGGAACTTATTCGCTTTGCCTTTATTAAACTTATACATAGTTGAATAAAGTCTCAAAAGCATCTCTATATTTGGTGTAAGTCAAAGTTTTAAAGGAAAAAGTGTTTACACCAATAATACCAGGATATAGCTCGTAGAATTAACATACGTTGAGGCAATATTTTAAGGCAGCTTTTAAGAGAGGTCACTACCAACTAGGTTATCGGAACATCTAAAGGGGTTTTTTAAACACGTTTAGGAGATGATTCAATCGTCATTTTATTCATCAAGGTTCTATGCATTTATTTGATGCAATTTTATTTTAAATCGATTTCGTCAATTATACTATATATTAAACATTGAATACTTAGTGCTAAAATAGTTATACAAATCATTATTTAACTTCGATTAAATTTTAAATGTTTTATTGAAACCGGAAAGGACTGAAATTTATTTAGATATCCTCTTGAAGGGGGTTGAAAATCATTACAGTTATATTTAAAACCTGTAATTGCGAGGTAAGGCCTTACTGAATCCTTCCTAAATTGTATTTGATAATTTGTGGATTGGAAATTAAAAGCCTTAATTATTAATTAATAATATTAATACATTGGTTTTCATGATGTTACCAGCTCTAAAGTATCGGGTTCGATTCGTGGACCGGGCAATGTATACAACCGATTTTCCTACATTGTTTCAGCCTTATATGTTTGTGGTTACTTCTTTCTGAATTATTGTATGCATTTACGAGTAGTATGATTATTTCCTTATATGTTATATCTTTGTTTGTAAAATTTAATATCAAAATATTAGTTCTAAAGCTTGAAGCTTAGTATTTTGTGCAGAGTTCACTACAAGTGGATGAAAGAAGTTTTCAAGTGGTATCAGTGCTCGCATGTGTTGTGCGCCTTCGGATACTTTGGCCGGATTGTCATGGATTACAAGCTTAATGTTCGCAGAACTTCATTTAAATTGTTCATCGTATAGAAATTAGTTTACCGAAACTTACTTTTTGTTATCATTCAGTTTAAAGCCATGCAGGGATTTGTTGTTAAAGAAAAAGATAATTTATCTGTGTCAGTATATTGTGCTGTTGGCTATAACTCTAACAGGGCCTTATAAATAAATAAAATAAATATCACGCCTTTACAAATACAGGGGCAGGCAGAAGTCTAGTCTAGACAATTAAATCCCTTCGATCCACCTTCAACGTAGACATATTTTGTGACAACGTGACAGGTGGTGAACACGTTTACGTCTCTATGTCTTATGTGATTATTTGTAGATTGAATAGAATTATAAACCATCCACAACTTCCCAATACTATTACCGTATGTACCACCAATGAACATTAAAAATTAAACAATAAAACAAAATTCAGAAACGATTGACAGAAATTGCATCTTTATTTTCGTTAGGTCCTATATTGATTTTCTTTTTCTGTAACCCAGTTTAAAGCACCTTAACAATATTTCTCCACGCCTCGGGTTGACTGGCAGAGAATGCCTAATGGCATTAAGTCCGCCCTTTGTATAACTTTCTTTGTGAGGTTTGCAATAAAGTGTAAATAAATAAATAAATAAATAAAATAATAAGAAATATTTCGGGTACTTTTGCAGGAAATAATTGAGTCCTTTATTTTCAAAGAAATTTCATAAATGGTGTGTCATTGTTATTAGAAATAATTTTGACAAAAAAATACACAAACCGATAGACTGTATGAAGACCCTACTGCTATGAGTTACAAGTTCGATTCTGTATTCTAATGTCTGTACGCGAATTATGGATTTTATGTGTATCATTAAATATTTATCTGTGTTAGTTTTATACTGTTATATGTCATAATTTACCGTTAACTTGGACAATAAGACGGCAACACGCTCACTACTTGTCACCCTGTCAAATTTAAGCATTAATAAAAGGAGTGTCGAAAGGAGAGAAGACTTCTGTCGACGCTAGCATTGGAATATTTTTAAAAGAAACGTTTAATCCTTGTATATTTAGACAACTGTCAAAGCGCCTGTGGAAATAAAATAGTTATTATACAATTGAGCAATTTTATTACTTAAACATAATTTTGAAAGTGACAGTACATTTGTTGTTGCGTTTTTTCTATTAAGCCTTCTTTATATTAAAACTACTAAGGCTACTAGTCTAGGCTAGTCGATCAACTAGTTACTACTTACTTATTTAAGTACGCAGGGATTGTTCGTGAAGATAAGTAAAAGTCGATCAAGCTTATGTATAAAATGTAGCTAATATGATTAATTCTTATAAAGCGATTTTATCCTGAAACAAACATTTGTTGTCCGCTAAATGTATTACCGAAATTTTTTTATTGTATTCTATTTTTCCGCAATTGCCACCATGCCTGGCAAGCGGTTTGCCAATCTCAGTACAAGTCACTTTTTCATGATTTTATCTGTACTAGTTAATAAATTAATTACACGTTTGTTTATTAGTTTACTTAATTGAATTTATATGATAAAATAATTTTGTATGAAATAAAAAAGTACATAAGATCAATTCAATATTATACAAAGTATATATTAAAAAATAACAACATTTTTACTCCTAATACATATGTTTATCTTAAGTTCATGCTACTTTTTTGCTCTGTAGTCAGACGTCTAAACAACGAAGTTACTTCGCCCAATTTTCACCGAAGGATATTTTTGGTATAACGTGACAGGTTGCAAAACTATCGCTGTTAAAATGGTACAATATACTTAAACATAAATAGATAGAGATAGCATCATATACATTGCTCTGTTCCCAAAGTAAATAGACACAACGAAGTACCACAAACTCCTAGACCGGTGGTGATGTAGTTTTGTCTACATTACTTTTATCAGTTGTTTTCCATCGTCTGTTTACGAATTCTGACCTCAGATACTGCAAAACCGTTAAAAATTTTTCACGGATGTCATCAAATATCTATGAAACATTAATATTCGTTACACATATGTTTGCTCTTAGCGCGATTCGCACACATTACCACTTAGCTCGAAGGCTAACCTTCTAATTTTTTATTTAATCGCGTTACTTTTTTAGCTACAAGCACAGTGAATAATTGACCGGATAAATTAGTGCATATGTTTAACGAAGCACATACTTATCAATGCAGCTAACTTTTAAGATCTTTCTTAGGAGTCTAGAAATAAACACTGTATTCGTGTAGAATTTAAGTAAGAGCTTATAAATAAATCGACATCTTTAATATAACATTACGCTTAATATTGTATTAACATATTCGCAATTCATCTAGTAGTTGCAGATGTACGACCCCAGTGGACAAGTGGCGTAGCCACCGTTATTCAAGCTGTCGCCTCAGAGCTCCCGGATTCGATTGCTGGATCTATTCGGAAACAAGAAAAAAAATAATGAACTGCATTTCTGAAATTCTGTGAAATAAATGAAAACAAAATATCTTTACGCCATTATCATCATAGAGGTCTAGGAAATTAAGTGCCCTCGTTCAACCGTTCATCGAAGATATTCTTTGGGACAAGTGACAGGTGGCGAGTCTGTCACCGTTTTTTAATCGAAGCCAACGATGTAAATCGTACATAAGTTTTATTTTTGGAAAAACCGATTGGTACGAGCCTGACACCTGGGGATCGAACTCGTGTCTCTTGACTAGAACTACGATAGGTGGTGAGCCCGTCGCCGTTTTTATGTCTAAGCCAACGATATGAATTGTACATAGGTTTTTGAATAACACTGGTACTGCCATTGGTACTGCCACCTGGGGATCGAACTCGGGTCTTTCGACTCGAAATTCCGACCACCTAACCACTCGGCTATCGTAAATTAGCTAAGAAGTACAAATCAAAATAGAATTTGTTACTGGATTGCAGCAACGAAACGGCATCCGACACAGCAAATAGGCTGTAGCAGTACTGCTGCAGCGCTGTTATTCTGCCGGTGTCATTAAAATAGTCCACGCACACGTGGCCACATATTTAAAACAATGTAAAATATACGCATTAACTTTAAGTATACGTTTTGATACACATTATAATTTTATATATCTATCTATCGTGATTACTTCTATGACTTACTTTTACTTTGAGACTTCGCTCACGTTGATTTCTTTATGTATTTGTAAAACTCGTTATCTTTATCATTAGAAAGTAAATGCAATTATTACATGAATTCTCATACCAAATAGAATCAGCTGATGCAATACTTGATTGAATATTGAGTTGACCGCCGATATTTACTTATTGGAACTTTGCTTCGCCTTAATTAAATTTATTCATAGTTGAATATAGTCTCCAAAGGATCTCTATATGTGGCGTACGTCAAAGTCTTAAAGGCAAAAGTTTTAACACCAATTATACCACGGTATAGCTCGTAGAATTGACATACGTTAAGGAGGAAATAATTGTGAGTGACAGGCTAGCACAGGCAAAAGAAGTGTGGAACGAACCTCCACAATATGGAGAGTCGAACTGCACAAAGTTGCTGAGTGTCGATAAATGTAGATGGATGGATGGCACCTTTATGTTCTAAAACAAATATCTTCATACCATTACTTATGTTGGAGTGGACTAAGGTCTAGACAACTAGGTCATTTCAACACACCTTACACCGAAAACTTATTTTTGGGACAACTTGATAAATTAAAAAAAAACATTGGTACGAGCCTAACACCTGATGATCGAACTCTGGTGTCGTAAGTCGAAATCATATCACCCAACCACTCCGCTATCGTAAGTTTTATAACGTCATGATAATAATTATCAAGGAAGCCTATTTTCAACGTATTTTTCCATTTGTATTTATTGCTAATTTTACTACACTTAAAAGAAATAAAACAATATCGTTTTAAACCAGAGCTTTCTGTCCACTTACAGTCAAGCTATACAATAATTGTTATAAAATAAAAACAAACACGTCGCGAATATTGTTACGTGTAAAAGCTGTATTTGTACATATTTGTATAAAATTTTTCATATTTGTATGAAAACTTTTTAATCCAGAAAAGTGATGGTTTTTTTTGCTCGTTTGTGTATATTCAACTTACGCGTTCGAGCGTACTCCAATATTTTATTTAAGCATATACAGAGTGGTTAACAACTATAATTACTCTTTGCGATTTTCAGAATTACAAGCAACATTTATTATTAGAAAAAAAAAATTAAAAGCGTCCGAAATATTTAATTTGGCATAAAAGAAGAGTCGAGTGGTTGGTTGATTGAAAAAATTAAAGAAAGTACATTTATTAATTTCCTGAAAATAGTACATATAAAAGTATTCTTACAGTTGTAGAGCCACGTATCAGCTTTTGTTGTTGCATGAATGGGCCGGCTCGACCGGGGAAGTAGCACGATCTCACCGAAAACCGGCGTGAAGTAGAAGTCTAACAAACTTCTGCGTTTCGTCTGGTGAGTGCAGGTAACTGGAGGCGCACACACACCCCTCACCCAATTCTTGCACTCTGAGGGCGGCAACGCATCTGCTATGTCTCTAGTATTGCGGGTGTTCATGGGCGGCGGTAATTACTTACCATCACGTGAGTCCCCTGCTCGTTCGCCTCCCTTTTCAAAAAAAAAAACAGTAATAGCTAAGAAGTAAATAAATAATAAATAAATAAATATCTTCACGCAATTCCCAATATAGGGGTAGACAGAGGTCAAGTCTAGACAATTAATTCCCTTTGACCTACCTTCCACCGAAGATATTTTCGGGACAACGTGACAGGTGGTGAGCCCGTCGCCGCCTTTTATGTCTAAGCCAACGATGAAATTCGCACATAAGTTTTTGAAAAACTCATTGGTACTGCCACCTGGGGTTCGGACTCGGGTCTCTCGACTCGAAATTCCGACCACCCAACAACTCGGCTATCGTGACTTAGCTAAGAAGTACAAATCAAAATAGAATTTGTTACTGGATTGCAGCAACGAAACGGCATCCGACACAGCAAATAGGCTGTAGCAGTACTGCTGCAGCGCTGTTATTCTGCCGGTGTCATTAAAATAGTCCACGCACACGTGGCCACATATTTAAAACAATGTAAAATATACGCATTAACTTTAAGTATACGTTTTGATACACATTATAATTTTATACATGGTACATTTTAATTAATATAATACATATATCCAATAAAGGGCAACAATGAGTATGGCAGATGTATACGCCTATACGCCTTTAAAGATAAATCATACTGTCCATAGTCCCAATGTAAAGTTTTTATAACATATTTTATGTATTTACTTCAGGTGTAGCTGAATTAATAAATGAATGAATCATTAAGAGCTCTGTCTACACCAGCATTGGGATACGTGATGATAAATAAATAACACTACTATTTATTTTGTTTCAAATTTTTCCTGTTTAATTAAGGCTTTAAACGACGTAAACGACGGAATCCCTAATGAGAACCAAAAAGTTAAAAGTTCTTACCGAATAATGTTTAACAAAAAAAAAAAAACGAATTTTAGAAATACACAAATAAAACTGAATGAATAAGTTTAGAACAGTTTATTAAACTTAATACTTGTTAAAAGGTCACATTACAAAAATGTTTAAGTTGAATTCAAATTCAAGTTTATAAATAATACTGCCCTTAATATTCTATCTCTTCTGAAAGTTTCCAGTAAAACAAGTGTTTATTTATTAAAGAATGATTAATTTTAGTCACGATAGCCGAGTGGAAGTGTGGTCGGAATTTCGAGTCGAGAGACCCGAGTTCGATCCCCAGGTGGCAGTACCAATGGGTTTTTTTTCAAAAACCTATGTACAATTCATATCGTTAGCTTGGACATAAAGACGGCGACGGGCTCACCACCTGTCACGTGTCCCGAAAATATCTTCGGTGGAAGGTGGGTCGAAGGGACTTAATTGTCTAGACTAGACCTCTGTGTACCCCTGTATTGGGAATGGCGTGAAAATATATTTTTTTAAAAGCTTATCAAAAGTTCAATGCTGAACATAAGCCTTCCCCTTGTTTCCATTCCAAAATGTATAATATTTTAGAGAATGATATCATATACTATTTAAAGCACATGCATAATAGAATCAAAAACAATGTATGTACCACAATATAACCCGAGTTAAAATGTAGAAAAAATGTTTTCAACATTGACCCGACTAAGACCCGACTATGGTAACATCTCCATAATAATGGGATGCCGCAAAGTAACGCATAAGTCTATTAATTACATTATCATTAAAGTGTTTAAATTCACGGTAGCTAAGTGATTGGGTGTTCAGAATATCGGGTCAAGAGACCCGAGTTCGATACCCGGGTGGCAGGCTAGTTCCAATGGGGTTTTCAAAAATTTATGTTAAAATTATATCGTTGGCTTGGACATTGAGACGGCGAAGGGCTCACCAACTGTCACGTTGTCCCGAAAACATCTTCGGTCGAAGGTGGGTCGACCTTGGCTTGGACATAAAGAAGGCGCCGGGCTTACCACGTTGTCCCGAAAATATCTTCGGTGGAAGGACTTAATTATCTAGACTAGACTTCTGTCTACCCCTGTACTGGGATTTGCTAGAATACATTTATTTATTTATAACCACAAAATGAGTTTAGGATAAAATTTAACATTTATTTAACCACCTTGAACTTGCATGTTGTATATCTGTATTCCACTTGCAATGTAATTTACCTCTCTGCGATGCAGAAATTTCTAAATTGTGAACAACAGCTTTTTATTCTAAACTTTTGGTTTGTACGTCTCTAGAGAAAAACATTTAATTTCTCCAGTAATTTATATTCGCCGAACAAAACCAACCATGTAATAAAACAGACCTTTTCGACGTTCAACCCGCTTTCATTCTTATTTATATTACAGTTACGATTCAAAATAACGTTAGCAGATAGCGGGGTAAACGATTTATTATTTCCATTTACACATTCATTGGGATCTATTCTAGAGATCCTTTGTTGTCATAAGCTCGTATTTATTTGTTGTTGGGGAGAACAAGTATAATAAATAAATAGCAAATACACACATAGAGAGGACAACATCACAAACATTGCTCTGATCACAAACTAAGTAGCTAAAGCATTCGTGTTATGAAATTGGAAAGAACTAAGTTACCTCAAGCACCCACATTTGTTGAAATGTAGGAAAACTGGTTTCCAACATTGAGGGACCTCATTACGAAACGGTGGTAGATAAGAAATGACTATAGATAAACGAATGTACATTCTTAAGTCGATAAATAAACGATTAAATTTGATTACATTGAACCGTCCGGGAATCAAACCTAGCATCTCAGATCTCGCGACAACATGAAAACCATGGTACGCCACTGGTCCATGAAGATCCTGATCCTTGTATTCTTATAGTGTAGGTGTTGATTGCCTATTATCTATTATTTTAGAAAGTAAGCATTGTATAGTATTATAAAAATAAAAACTAAACGTACGAGTATATTTTATAATATTATGTAACTTGTATAGTATGATATTAAAAGCCTACTAGAAATTTCTTAAAAACTTAAAAATTCCAAATTTTCACAATTAAAATTTATGTTCCTACGTAGATTTATTAGAAATAAAGATTTTTCTATCTTTAAAGAGCAGCCGAAAAGGATTTTGTATTAAATATTTCATGTAATACACATTTCATAAACATATTTTGCAAAATATTAGCGCCTTCACAGAACACAATGTACACGCGAATGGTAGAAATATTCTATTTAGTTACATATTCAAGTCGGCACGCTCTTTCTTTCCATTATTCTGTTCACAAAAATCATGCCTACATTTGTTCTGATCCGAGCGACTTTATTTACTGATCGCGAAAACCAGTGCGTGATTTAAAAATGTTAATTATTTATTTATTCTATCTTCACGCATTTTCCCAATGGTAGAGTAGGCAAAGTTATCTACATACATACACAGTTACAACATCACAAACATTGCTCTGATGCCAAATTAAGCAACTTTGTTGTTTTTTGTGTCATGGAATCGGAAACAACAAAGTGACCACAAACACACAGACCCGAGAAAATGTAGTTTTTGTACTTTGGCCCGTCCGGTAATCGAACCGGATACCTCAGAGAAGGCGCCATCTTGAAAATCGGTTTGAACGCCACTCGTCCACGGGGTCTGTGCATTCACTGAAGACGTAATATAATTCATGTTGACGCATGAATTCTCTATTGTATTTAACATAATATAATTTTCCTGAGACTCTCCGAAATGAATGCGAGGAAGTTTTCCGGGTCGCAGGTTACCTCCGTGTCAAATTTAGTTATTATCGCCTCAGTGAATTAGTTGTGATGAGGTTACAGACAAAGTTATTTTAATTAGATGACCTCCGTGGATGCACGGCGTATACATCGTACTCATGGCGCCTGTCCTGTTGTCGTGGGTTCGACTCTAGGCGAATTTGTACAAAAATAACTTTTTCACTTGTTTTTTTATTACTCGTATTTATATGTTTCATACCCACTTTCGACCAGTGCTTCAACTATTTATTTTGGGATAAGAGCAATATGTGTGATGTTGTATATCTTGTACTATATCTAAGTGACTAATGTTTTAGTTAAATGTAAAGTAGATTTATAGTCACCAAAACCGAGTGGTTGAGTGGACAGAGTTTGAGTTAAGAGACCCTAGTTCGATCCCTAGGTGGTAGACGCGTACCATAAGGGTTTTTTTGAAAAAAATTAGGTACAAATTAGATCTTTGACTTGGAATAAAGATGGCGTAACATGCGTAACGTTATTCCAAAGAATGTCTTAGTAAAAGGTGGATCTAAAAGACTTAATCACCTTGATCTCTACCTACGAATTTGGGAATAGGGTGAAGATATGTGATAATGTTTTTTTGTTAGATGCATTTCTTTTGGTTCCACCCTTTCACTGAACTGACGTAGTTTACATTCAGCTTAGTGAATATAACGTCTGACTGAAATAGCAAGCGGGAAACGAAACGTGATTGCAAAGGAGCGGGAAGAACTGCTTTGCATTTGAAATTACTTAAATGCAGCCAGGACCGGCGATGTGGATATTGTCGTTGGCTAACATTTTGTACTATTTACTTAGTGTAGCTAGTTTAACAGAAGGATATAAGGTCAGGACTGTGTCCGTGCTTAAAGCTTTGCTATCTTGTACTATAAGAATATATACACAAATGTGATGACACGAGAGAATAGATAGCCGATTGTTTTGATAGTTGGTAATGAATCAATCAAAGCTACGGCTGGCGTATTCGAATCCCCCTAGAGGTAAAAATTTGTGATGAAAATAGACTCAAATGAATGTTTAGACGTCTATATGAAGAGTTATCTATTTAAGTATTTCTATGTATGTTCAATAAGTATATTGTACGGTTGGCATGGTAGCTAAAACTCAGATAAGATCACCGTCTGTTACCAAATTAAAAATAAGCTTCTGTGAAAGGTGATTCGAAAGGTCCTAAGTGTCTAGACTTCTACAGACATTCACACAAACCCGCACATTTATGTATATTTATAAATAAACATGAAGTGGCTGTTTACACGTTCAAATTAATAATAAATAATAAAAATAAATAAATATCTTCACACAATTCACAGGGGTAGACTGAGATCTAGTATAGACAATTAAGTCCCTTTGACCCACCTTCCACCGAAAATATTTTCGGGACTACGTGACAGGTGGTGATCCCGTCGCCGTCTTCATGTCCAAAATAAAATAAAAAAATATCTTCAGGCACTTCCCAATACAGGGGTAGACAGAGGTCGAGTCTAGACAATTAAGTATCTTCGACCCACCTTCCACCGAAGATATTTTTCGGGACAACGTGACAGGTGGTGAGCCCGTCGCCGTCTTTATGTCCAAGCCAACGATATCGTACATAAGTTTTTGAAAAACCTATTGGTCGAGCCTGCCACCAGGGGATCGAACTCGGGTCTCTCGACTCGAAATTCCGACCACCCTACCTTTAATTTGGCTTTAATTTGGACGTTAAAGTCACGACGACATTAACGTCCAAATTAATAGATTTCCACTAAATGTCTCTGAAATGCCTGAACCGGTCTTAGCGGACTTTCATTGACGGGTAGTTGTTGTTATAAGGAGTAACTTGGGCTACTTTTATTTTAGAAAAATAACAAAGTTTCTGCGTTAAATATTAAACTGCGGGCAAAGCCGCAGTGCACATATAGTAAATGCACTGATAGTATTTACTTACACAAATCTAAGTGATAATATATATAATTATCTAAATATGTCAATACATTAGAAGGATTCGCTTGGACACTAAGACGGCGACGGGCTCACTACTTGTCACGTTGTCCTAAATAATCTCCTTTGAAATATGGACTTAAGGCACAAAACCGTCTAGAAATGCGTAAAGATAAAAAAATGATATAGTAGGCATTTTCATATGTTTACGTTGATGTGAGAATCAAAAACAAATAAAAATCTTTATGATCAACATGACATATCTGTCTTACATGACATATTATGCTGAAATTTTTTGTTATTAAATTAAATTAAAAAGAGAAAAAATGTAGAAGTCACGATAGCCGAGTTGTTGGGTGGTCGGAATTTCGAATCGAGAGACCCGAGTTCGATCCCCAGGTGGCAGTACCAATGAGTTTTTTCAAAAACTTATGTACGAATTTCATCGTTGGCTTGGACATAAAGGCGGCCACGGGTTCACCACCTGTCACGTTGTCCCGAAAATATCTTTGGTGGAAGGTGGGTCAAAGGGACTTAATTGTCTAGACTTGACGTCTGTCTACCCCTGTATTGGGAATTGCGTGAAGATATTTATTTATTTATTTATAAAAAATGTTTAATATTTCAACTAAAACGGGCGGGATTTTTTTTTTCTCTTTAATAAAATAATAAATTTCACTTGTGAAAGTCATTAGTATTGAAATCTATCGTTGTTTCGTAATGAGATTCTTCTGATGGAGAAGAAAGCGGTGAAATGAACTCTGTACAGCAGCAGTCACGTTGACTCACAAAAGTTTCGGTGAAAAGTGGATCTAAAGGATTTAATTGTCTAGACCTCTGTCTACTCCACTTCTGGGAACAAACCCGAAAACTGATGATTACAAATAACGGTGTTTTTAGTAATTACTAATTTTAAAATTGTATTTATGTTATAAATTAATTACGAAGTTTTTTAAATTTTTTGCGGATTGTAAATAATAAATTATACATATATAGATAGGGACAACACCACATAAATTGCTCCGACCCCAATGTAAGATGCTAAAGCACTTGAGGTATGGAAATCGGAAACAATGTAGGCCTGTCAATCAAACACCCTGGCCTGAGAACTCTTTTAGTACATTCACTTAAATTAATATTATTTAAAATATAAATTGCAAAAGTAGAAAGATTTATTGAAATTCAGTCATTTTACGAAGACTTTACAACGAACAAAAGATAAATGATACCTCATTAATTTTTATTTATACAATGACGAGTTAATTATGGTCCGCGGGCGAGACGTTCTACACGGTAAAGCCAATACTGTAAAGTGTAAACGGTTAATAATTTTAAGATTATCTCTATTTTTTAAAATTTTATCTTGACGTCAATCCCAATACTGGGGTAGACAGAAGTCTAGACAATAAAGTCAACTTCGACCTCACTTCCACGGAAAATTTTTTGGGATAACGTGACAGGTGGTGAGCCCGTCGCCGTCCTGTCGCCGTCCAAGCCGAAATAAATATTTCGAATAGGTGGATAGAAAAGCTAAGGTGCAATCCTGCAGTGGACTTTTACAAGTTGTATAGATTGTGAACACGGTGGCTCGGAGGTAGGAGCGTTGCCACGGTATGGTAGAGGACGCGTGTTCGAATTCCGCCCGTTTTTTAAAAAAATTCTCTTTAATTTAGTAAGGTTAACCTTATGCCGCACCATTTAAAACGTAAAAGAATTTATTTCGCCACATAAATAACGTGTTTACGATCCGTGAATTTAAAGCTTGGAACTTAAGGACACTTGAACAACCGCGGCTGGCTCTCTGTTGTAAAGTTGCAGCCTCAACTTAACGCGCTCGTTTAAGTATATGTTTAGACTGTGGGCTAAGCTTATGTTGTCAGAAGCGCATTTTAAAACTGAGTAAATTCATAAAATATTTTTAAAAAGTCACTATAGCCGCGAGCTTGGGTGATCACAATTCGACTCAAAAGACCCGAGTTCGAACTCCAGGTGGAAGGCTTGCACAAATAGTCGTTTTTCAAAACGTATGTACAATTGATATCGTTGGCGTGGCCATAAAGTCGGCGACACGCTCACCACCTGTCACGTTAAACAAACAAATGTGTTTGCCCTATGTCTTGCCCGGTATTGGGAAATACGTTCAGATATTTATTTTATTTATTTTTGAAATGAATAAATATATTGATACGGACAACTTAATTATAAGACCCTTCTGAAATGTAAGCAACTGTCAGTTGAGCAATGCAGCAGATCGTATAAATATTTGAAGTCCGACACATTTCTGTGTTCATTTATTGTCATAAGTCGATATGTTTTAAGACTACCTAAGTAAATGTAACAGTGTTTCCACTAGTTTAATGGAACTATACATCTACAATACGCGCAGTAAAAAGAGTGAGAGCGATGACTTTAAACGCAATGTAGTTCGACCCCGCAAGATGGAGGGCGACCAGAGGGAACTTTTAACCAACTGTAAAAAAGGACATGATGGTGATGATTTGGTATTCGCGGAAATAGACCAGGATGCTAGGTATTGCGATCAGATTCAACAAGCGAGTATTGCGTAACTAATGAGTGCCCTTATATTATACTGATGTCTTTCTACGATTACGTTAAAGAGTTTGTTTAGACAATCACTATTCTTTGGTATCCCTGAGGAATCAATTCAGGAGCCATCTGATCCGCAGTGACTATACGTTTATTCGGTATAAAGATATCAAGCTACTAAAAGCTGTATTTCATTGAACACATTTCAGCTATTCCCCGCGTGTAATTGAAACTTATTTTAACTTATCGAGTGGTGAGCCTGTCTGTTTTTTTACGTTCGAGGAGTCATTCTAAGGATGGAACTCGGAATTTGTGGGCACTTGATCATTCAACGATTCAACTATGGTGGCGCAATGCTTAAGTTCAGAAACAATAATTTACATAGAAGTGTCTCGAAAGAGATTAAGCAAATGCCGGAGCGGAAAAGATATTATCTGTGCAAAAATGTGGGCCCCAAGGGGGCGTTGAGTTCAATTTAGAACAACCTGTTCTTTTGTTGCCAATTCTATTGTATTTTGCATTAAAATAAGCTCTTATTACTTTATTGTAGAAGCAACAGCTAACTTTACTTGCTTATAAGTCAAATAACTTCTAAGTAATAAAATATTTTGTTTATGTGATCTCCAGCATCAGGACATTTTCATAAAAACAGTAATATAGTAATAGAGTGAGACTAAAATAACGTAAAATAATATGTTCCCAACTGATTCAGACAGATTTCTAGAGAATTAAATCCTTTTCTTTTTACCTTTCACCGAAGACATTTTTGGGACAACATAGGTGATGAGCCTGCAGCTGTCTTTATGTTCAAGCCAACAAAGTAAATAATAAATAAGTTTCGATAAAAGCCATTGGTTTGAGCTCAACAACGAGGGAACGTACTCGGGACTCGTGACTCAAAGTCACTCGGCTATCGTGACATTTTGCAACACTAAATTTGATTACATATATAATTAGGTAAATGGATAAAACAACATTTCATACATTTCTCCGATCCAACAATAAGTAGCTGAAGCTAAAATAAAAATAATTGTGTTTTGAAATCGGAAACAAAGAAGGTACTAAAAACACCCAGACCCAAGATAATATAGAAAAAGTTGTTTTCTACAATCACCCGTCAGAGAGTTGAAATCAAAGCCGACCCTAAGAATTAGAGACACCTTGAAAACTGGTGTCTTGTTTCTTATGAAATCTATTTATTAATTTTAATTGCACCAAATAATTTGAATTTAATAAAGGCATGAAGCCTTAGATAATAACAGGATGGCCACATTGTATAAGCTCGACCCGAGCGGCCAGAGATTAGTTCTATTGTTACTAATTTAACATCAATTTGTCGCATCGCACGCCTTACGCAAATCCTTATTTCACACGAGATTGCCTTACGTCATATGTAAATTATTTACGTATGTTTAGGTAAATAATCTAATATACATTACTTTTTTTTTCTTTAATTTTATTATTATTCATTTGTATGTTTTTTTTAGTTAAGGCACTCTTATTTTATTGTCACACTCATTTTGTTTTTTATTTGATTTTTTTTTTCTTTTTGTACATCTGTGATTTCAATAATGTTTTTTTTTGTTCCGGTAAAAGAGGCAACAAATAAATTTTCTTTGTTTCTTTCTTTCTTTCTTTCTATATCAGCTATCGTGTCGTAGCGTCTTCGTTATCGTGACGTGATAGGAATTCAAGCCAAGAGACCCGAGATCGGTCCCAAGGTAGGCTTATACCAATCGTTTTTTTTTTTCAATACTTATATACATAAAGATTTCACCACTTGTTACGTTGTCCAAAAAATGTCTTCGGTCGAAAGGACTTAATCGTCTAGATCTCCATTCATCCTAGTGCATAGCATGAATATATTTTTTATGTGTGTACTAAATTTGTTACAATACTTAATGTAAATAAGACATAAACTCCACGTATTCTTTAATATAGACACTGTGTGATATTTAATTAATAATTCATTAATTTAGAAACAATTATATAACGGTAAATGTTTTATTTTCACGTATATACCCAATATTTTGAAGTGTCCGAAGCCTATTTGATAAAACGTGACAGGTGATGAATTTACAGTCTTAGAGAGTCCAACAGTACATTATATTTACATAGATATAAATTTATGCAATCTATCGTTAAAATACGAATGATATTCTAATTCGAAAGTCAAGCGTGGTAAGAAAACATGTATTTTTTGTATCTATTTCTTTTTTCTCTATTTTGATTTTTTGTGATACAAATACTTTCGTGATTATAAATGTCTGTTATTAAAAAACACCAAATGGCTGTTTACAGAATAAGCTTATTCTTTTACTCTCTTAGACTTGATGATAGCTATTGTTTTAAGTCCTTAAATGGGGTAACATTAACTTTATTATATTTACGTAAAATATAAAAGTAGGAATATGTAAGTAAGTAAGGAGTTATGGCAAAATCATTAATTTTTTTTTTCAAAAGTTAGCAGCTTGAGCTGCTTCTAATAAAAATAGCTGTTTCTAATAAAAACCTTTCTTGTTATACAATTTTGGTACAGGTGTAACGAAGTATTAACATTGTTTTTAATAATAAAGGAGAACTAGTTGTCAAATTAAACAAGAAATAGTACAATACATGAGCTTTCCTCTTTATAATATTAGAATAGATGTGAACTATAAAAAATTAAAAACCAATAAATACAACGTGATCGTACTTTACACCTGGTTGGCTTTGAGCTACACCTGTAGTCATTTATCTAAAAATGTTTTGAGTAAAATAATATCAATTTTTTGTTATAAACACAGGAATATTTAAAAATAAATGTCTTATGTCTGTGTAATACTGAGGAAGACAGAAGTCTAAACAACTGACTCCTTTCAACCCATCTTCCACTGATGAAATTTTTTGGAACAACATGACAGGTGGCGAGCCTGTCGCGGTCTTTACGTCTAAGCCAACGACATAAATAATAAATAAATATCTTTACCAGTTCTCAAATACACGGGTAGACAGAGGTCTAGTCTTGGCAACTAAGTCCCTTCGACCCACCTTCCACCGAAGATATTTTTGGACAACGTGAAAAGTGGTGAGCCTGTCGTCGTCTTTAGGTCCAAGCCAACGATATAAATCGTACATAAGTTTTGAAGAAATTCATTGCTCTACCGCCTGCCGCCTGGGAATCGAAAACGTGTCTCTAGACTCGAATTCCGCTCTCGAACCACTGGGCTATCGTGTCTCATACTCGTAATACACATATGATATATGATATCTTCAAATGTCCGCAAATATGTTGTGGCTGATATTTTAAAATATGAACTGACGCCCGCAACTCCGTGAATATTTCAGTGAACTCAAAATTCAAGCATTATATTCACGGTTTATAAATCCGCAATTTATGTAGCGGAAAAATTCTCACCAGCATTTAGTACTTTTGTGTAAACACAAAAGCACTAAATGCGCGTAAGAATTTGAAAGCAATAAATTGTTAATATATTGTTTGTTGATACTATCTTCAGTCTATTCCCAATACTGGTATAAACAGCGGTCCAAGCAATTAAGTTCTTCCGACCCACATTTTTTTTTTGGGACAACGTGAAAGGTAGTGAGCTTGCCGCCATCTTTATATCACAACAAACGGAGCAAATCGTACATAAGTTTTTGAAAAGAACCATTGGCGTGCCTACCACGTGAACCATTCGATCGCCAGAATGTGACTCGGAAATTTTACTTTGTATTCCGATCGCCCAACCACTTGGCTATCGTGACTATCTATAACTGAATAATGAACAAAAACAAACGGGGTGAGTGAACTGAACTCTGCGTTCAGTGAAATTATGAAAAAGAGAGATTTATTGTTTATAACTCTCTTCTAAACTTTTTCACATGTTATCCTGACGTCAAAAAGGTTAAAAAGTTTTTTTTTTCATACAGTTTTCTTGTGTGTTTTGACAACCTCCGTGGACTTGGGGCCTACTCACTGGTTTTCGTCGTCACTCATTCGTGCACCACATCGGCACCACGAGTGCACAAGAGTGAGAGTATCAGAAGTTTTTTCGGCAGAAAACAGATCGAGACGATTTAATTATCTAAACCTCTATCTACCCCTGTCTTGGAAATAACTTGGAGACATTTTTTTATTTTAAATATCGCTTCATGAATGTAAACTATATCTATGAGTCTACCAAAATAACTAAGCTCAATAATAATGTGATAAATTTAAATGTATATTTATGCAAACGTAGTAAATAATTTCCATTTGAGACTTCAATTACAATAATAACGTCTATGCCATGATTATTTTAATAAGTTAAACGGTGTTTAATATTTATAAGCATGAAACATTCGGACGTTTATATGTAGTGTTATCAGCAAATTTTAGTGTTTTATTTATTACTTCATGAAATTATATATAAGTGTATACATATTTATTTTATATCTTCACACAATTTTCCATACTGGGGTAAGAAGAGGTGGAGACAGTGAAGTCCTTTTAATCCACTTTTCGTCGTTGCTTATTCGGGACAACGTGACAAGTGGTGAGTACTGCGTAGTAGTACAGTAATAGTAAGAGTACAATCTTCTTACATACGTTTGTAATAATAATAACCATAAATAAATACATATACAGATAAGATATACATTGCTTTAAAATGGAATCAGAAACAACGAAGGTACAACAAACACCCCGACCCGAGAAAATCTAGAAAAAACTTTTTCAACATTGACCCGACCGGGAATCGAATCCGGGATCTCAGAGTTGGCGACACCTTGAAAACCGGTGTGTAAGCCACTCGACCACAGTGGTCGTCAAATATAGATAAATAGTCATTTGTACATATAAACTGCACATATAAATACATATTTATCACACAAATGTTTGCTTGCCCCAAGCGGGATTCCAGCCTGTAACCCTTACCTTCGAAGGCAGGAACACTATTAACTTGATCATTGGGTCGTCAATAATGCAAATGATGATAAAATATAAATTTCAAGCCCTATAATCAATTGGCTACCGACAGATGACGGTGTGAATATCATGAAAAACACCAGATCCAAATTAACCAGAATACCGGTGACGGGCTGCAGCGTCTAAGGTGCAATGTGTCTGGTACCGTAATCGCCAATCCCAGGCGGATTGACGATTATGGCTACCACTTCCTTACAGGTAAGTTCAATGTTCTGCAATTAAAGTTTGATGACCTACGTGGACGTGTGTTGTTCAGATAGATTTTCATTGTGTCGCGTTTGATGTCCTGAGTTCGATTCTTGAACAGGTCAATGTAGAAAACCACTTTTTTGAATCTTCTCGGGTCTGGCTGTTTGTGGTATCTCCGTTATTTTTAACTTCATAACACAATAGCTCTAGTTACTTACTTTGGAATCAGAGTAATGTATGTGATGTTGTCCTTATCGACGTATTTATGCGTATGTTTATTAAAAAAGTCTATGTATGTCGTAGTCCAGCTAGCAACTATAGCGAGATAAATTTTACAGCGCATCAAATTGAAAGAAGCCGTGAACAAATTTATAACGATTGCATTGCATATTGCCAGCACACACGCTGAGAAAGAGGAAATGCAAGAGGAACATTTGTCTGCATTCACGTATTACAGTTGCTGGCTTTTCTTATTCGTTTCACATGAAACGTGCTGGATTTATTTATTTTGTCTGGCTCTATAAACTGCACGTCATTATGCCATGCTCGAATTTGTAATCGGAATGTGTTTTTTTTTAATATATTTTTAAACTCATAATGATCTAACTTTTTGTTTATTTATACATAGGGAAACTCATCGGAGTTTAAAAAAGATAAGCCTTTTAAAATCATTAATTAAATTTGTAATCTCAAGTCAATCCAACTCAGTTACCTTGAACTTTTTATTTTGTACAACCTTGACATAAAGGAGAAACCTATGAATATACACAAATTATTATGTAAGTAGATTGCATCGTAGGCTAGGAAAATAAAAATGTGGATATCCCAAATAGGCTCCGGTGGAATGTAACCCATATATATGAAATAAATTGATATCATGTCTCCAGTATTGATAAATGCGTGAGGATAAATCAAATAAGTAATAAAATAAGCTAGACTTAATGTTATAAAACGCGATTCTGAGAAAATGTTCACCCTATTGCTAAAAGTATCAAATAAGTCATCCTGTTTTGCGAATATCTATAGTAAATAATTAGTCTTAGCTAATGAAAACATCAAATAAATTGTCACAGGCACGGATTGCAACAGCTTGCACAAAAACCCATTTCGCTTAAGTATGTATTAAAAATATTTATGAATTCGAGTCAAGAAACCGGAGTTCGATTTTCAGACGATAGGCGCCTATCAATAAGTTTTTTCAAAACTCATGTACGATTCATTGACTTGGACACGACGGGTTCACCACCTCTAAAGATGTCCCAAAAAATCGGTCGAAAGAAGTTAATTGTCTGGACATCTGTCTCCCCCATTTTGGGAATAGTGTGAAGATTACTTACTAATGACATCAGTCAATATGAATATAGATTATATTCATATTGACTGATGTGATTAGTAAGTATATAAGAATTCTATGGAGAAATAAATATTTTAATCCCCATATCAATTTCGAATTAAATGCTCAACATACAAATATTCACCACCTTTCTTTCTTTGATTCGCGTTCAACAGAACTTCAAATTAACTTCTATTTCAATTTGTTGTTTTTGTTTAAGGACGCATTATTTGAAACTAGTTCCAAACATGACCCCAGATGCGAGATGCCGTGTCCGTGGTCTGCGGTCGACCCCGCTCCCGCACTGACGTTTACTTTGTCAAGTTCAGCCATTCCTTGAGGACGTTGTTTTGTTTTCATCTAGAGATATTTCCATTTTAGTATTAAATAATACAATAATATTAACATATTTGTATCTAAAATATTTCTTAATCAATGGAAAAAAAAAGATTTTGCACAACGTAGAATTAACACCATTGAGAACTAAAATGACTTTTAGTTCCCAATGGTGTTAATTCTACGAGCCATATGGCAGTACTTTTATCTGTTCAAAGTACTGATCTGAGCATCTACGTCAGTTACTCTAGTTTTGCCGGGGTTGTTATCAGAAACGTAATCGAGAATATTCCTTTCCCAACTCTTTGCCTCTTTACCTAGGTAACTTTGAGTTTATATTAATAAGCAGTCAAATTTCTTAGCTGTATATAATTATTCTCAAAACTTCTTTTATATCATACTACTACATAACTTTGAGTTGATCTATCATACTATACATCATATTGAAAAGGTTTTACGCAATTTTGGCTGGACTCCTATTTTGAACGGTTCCATGCAATATTTTATAATAAGCTATGTATGCAATAAACTGTCGGACGCAGTTTCTAAAGTATCTGTAAAGTTTTTGCGGCAAAAGGTAGTAAAGGAAAACTCTTACCACATAGTTTTCTTTTCCGAAAATCCATTACATTACATCTATCCATTTACATCAGCTCGTTGAATAGAAGCACCAAATTGAAAAATTGGTTGGTTCTTTATCAAGTATTATGTTTAAACGTAAAAATAAAAATAAATGTAAAAATAGATATCTTTACACCAATCCCAACAATGAGGTAAACAGAGGTCTAGCCAATTAAATCCTTTTGACCCCCCTTCCACCGAATATTATTTTAGAACAACGTGACAGGTGGTGCGCCCGTCGCCGTCTTTGTATCTTAGCCAACGATATAAATCGTACATAAGTTTCCAAAAAAAAAAAAAAACATTAGTACGAGCCTACTTCCTAGGGATCGTACTCGGGTCTCTTGCCTCAAATTCCGATCACCTAACCACTCGGCTATCGTGACTACTAGAATATTCATACATATATAAACAACTTCTTCATGTCTTCTGTCACGGGTCTGAGTGTGGTACTTTTGTTGTTTCTGATTCTATAACACAAGTGCTCCAGCTTCTTACCATCGAAGCTATATCCGTATGTAGCATCTTAGCAAGCACTTATCATTTTAAAATAAATAAATAAATATAAAATAAATACTAAATAAATATCTTCACGCAATTCCCAATACAGGGGTAGACTGAGTTCTAATCTAGACAATGAAGTCCCTTCGACCCACCTTCCACCGAAGATATTTTCGGGACAACGTGACAGGTGGTGAGCCTGTCGCCGTCTTTATGTCCAAGCCATCGATGTAATTCGTACATAAGTTTTTTAAAAACCCATTAGTACGAGCCACCTGGGGATCGAATTCGGGTCTATTGACTCAAAATTCCGACCACCCGACCACTCGGCTATCGTCTCTATTATTTTATTCTACTTCATTATTACTATTATTTTTATTATATATACTTATATTATGTGTATTCACATATTTTCTCAATACAGTCTATTTGACTGTAAAATGCCGACATGGATATGTACAATACAGGTGCTGTTCAGTGTATTAGAAGACAGTTAAACATTTTATGGTGACAGTTTATAGTGTTCTAAAAAATATCTCTAATTTCATAGCTTTAGGAGTGAAACTTTAAAAATCTATCCTAAGAGGCTTATGATAAAACACTTTCTGAAGTTTCAAGTTTGTGGTCCCAGCAGTTTAAACTGCGTGCATGAATTATTTAAGACAAGTAATTATCTTAACATGTAAATGATTGCGACATTAAATAATAATTCTTCATATTTCTTTATTTATTTCACATTCATTTATAACACGTCACATTTAATTAGTACATTCTTATTCTATAAATATTTGGTATTAACCTTCCTCATGGGGATTGATCTTGAATCTCTCAGAGTCGAGTTCTGACCACCCAAACACTCGGCTATTGTAGCTAGATGAATGGATGGACGAATGAATGAAATATGCTTTTTAAAAACAAACAATTAAATTAAAAAAGTGTCAAAAATTACATTAAGGTATAACTGACGGCCTTATCGCTTAGATTTCAATTTTTTGCAGGCAAAATTTATCAAAGTTATAAAATAATGGCTAAAGTTATAGTATAGTATAGACTATAGAGATATATTGCATTGTTGTCCTCATGACCACACCGCCTCATTATGTACATACGGCGGTACAGTATGGCTTCTTTATGTGTCATGAGTCCGAACTAATGACTTAACTCAAGTGCATGCATCGAGTCGGTCTCGATTCCACCGTCGCAGAGTCTATAAATCTCTTGGGAACGGTACCGCGATCCATTTTACTTAATTGCCGAAATCTTTAAGTAATTTCTCTCAATAGTAAGCGTAATACTAAAACCACATTTCTGACAACAACTTATCGTGATCATATGGATTTCATTTATTAGATTTCATCATTTTCAACAGTCCCGAAATCCGAGTATTTGGGTGATCGGAATTTGAGTCATGAAACCCGAGTTCGATCCCCAGGAGGTAGGCTCGTAGGCCTTTTCAAAAACTTATGTATGATTTACAATGTAGGCTTAGATATAAAGACAGCGATAGATTCACCACCTGTCACGTGGTCCCAAAAAATGTCTTCGGTGAAAGGTGGGCCAAAAGCAATTAATTTTCTAGACCATAGTCTCCCCTGCATTGGGAATGGTGACAAGATATTATATATGATTACACGGAGATATTAGTTATGACTAGTCTATGATTATCGCATGTAAAATATGCACTATGTAGAAGTAAATGTACAATAAGTTTGCGGTTCTATACTCTATACCTTTTCTAATTTGGAACTTTGCCAGCAGAACATTTACAGATAATACTCTAAGTGGCCATTGAGTGCAGCTGACCTACGGTGTTGAATAAGTAATGCGGAAAGTTGTTATGCTACGGAGGAAGTTTGTTCTTACGTCACATTTCTCTCTTACATTCTATGAAATAACTAAATACGTAGGGACAACATTACTCTGATCCCGAAGTAAGCAGTATAAGCACTTGTATTATGGAATCAGAAACAACGAAGGCACCACAAATTAAGTGTAAACGATGTTGGCTAAGACTAACTTTCAAAAACCAGAAAGGTACATAGATTTAATTGTATGATGAAAATTATCAGTTTAAAAGAAGCGAAAGAGGTATGTATGATGACACTTGGCGATCTGTTCCTTCTGACTAACCCGTTAAGAACTATACGTGAATATTTATATTTAGAGATACTCGTATATGTTGTAAGACGTATGTATTTATACATAAATTTAGTAATTAGTTCATGTTTCACTGGAATTTCTAATTAAAATGTCTCGTCTCCTATTACACTAACCTATTTAAAGTCATAAAGTTATTAGTCATCCTTTACTGTTCGCAGAAATTATAAATTTATCAAATATTTCAGTTGGATCTTTTCATAATCCAAATCGGATTCATTTCATATTTTGAAAGTATGAATAAATTATATTTACAAAACTGAATAATTAGGAATACTAGTATTCCTGTTAATCACTCCAAGTAAGCTGCAATGCTTGAGTCTGGAGTTGTCGATTACAAGAATTTGAATGGCGCCAGAGCCAGAGAAATTGCGTTTCACCCTACGCATCCTAAACCATTAGGCCATTTACTTGAAAGATAGCGAAAAAACCCGCTCACATATGAACCATCGAAAATTACACTGAAAAAACACACGAAGAAAATTTATAAAGCTTACTTATCTCACTCGACTCCGCAGTCACGTAATATATGATGAAATATCATCTGAATTCGCTCTGCAAACCAATTGTTCGGATTGGAACCTTTCAATTTACCTAGCCGAAACGGAGTGGAATTGGATTGTCATTAACCGCGCTGTATTAATTTTGAATCAAAAAACGCTAATGAACAATGGAGGTTCAACTAGACCTACTGCCACGGATCGAGCTCAGTATTGAAAATACTGAAGAACGCTTTGTGACGCAATGCATGATAATTAAACAATGATTTAATGGTTTACAATTAATGAGAAAAATCATTCACAGGAAATATGCTGTGATATCGGCGTAGAATAATACAACTCTCTTCCCGTCGGTGTCTTAAAAGGCGATTATGGGAAAAGTCTTCGAAATGCAGTTGGCCACAACGGGTGGCGGGATAACCATAAATAGATAGGGACAACATAAAATACAATGCTCAACATAAAATGCAAAAGCAGCAGAAGCACTTGTATTACGGAATTGGAAACAACGGAGGTACCATAAACACCTAGACCCGAGAAAGTGTAGAAAACATGAAAACCGAGTAGAAACAATGTTTCCTACATTGACCAGACCGGGAATAGAACTAGGGACCTCTAAGCTGATCACCATGAAAACCGATTCTTACGCCACTCGTCTACGGAGGTCGTCAACAACCATCTCGATAAAGACTGAAGATGGGCAGCATCGGAAACGAGATCGAGTATCTGGTATTGCAACCGTAATTGCGAAATGTATCGATTGCGGCAAACGAAGGGAGGGTTTACCATAATTACATCGAAGAGGCATCTTGTATCGGACTTTATGGGAAAGCATCTTGGGTAAATGAGGTTGACATTTGCCTTTGCTTGTTGTTTCACAACGGTTATTACTTCGTCCTTCTGCAGTTCACATAGACTGACCCATTGACTGACAGCGCGCTGATGATTATAGCTACGTCGGTTATCTTAGTTCTACTGCGGGTGTCTTTGTACAGATTTATCATTTAAAGAAATACTGAGTGTAGCCATTACTTAATATAAGTACGCTTAGCGGTCTTGAGCTTCCTTATTCGACAATCGATATAAACGAAATGTACTTTTTGTTCTTTACAGCCGCATACTTTAACATCAAAATCATGATATACCGACTAGTAGAAGCTCAGTACAGACCTCTACCTTACGTGAGGATTTGTCAGAGTTGATTTGTTTGGTAAACGGATTGTCGATCGCAGTCCCAGATTCATTGCAATTTAAGTTCTGTTATCCGTCACTGATCTGCTGAATTTTCCAAGATAGTTATAAAAATATCTTCAAATAGAAAATTAATTCCTCTCTTTTCGTTACATTTAATAAATATGTTTGTGACGTGACAGGTGGTATGCCTGTCGCCGTCTTCATATACAAGATAATGATATGCAACGTACATAAGTTTTAAAAAAAACCACTGATGCGAGCGTACAAACTGGGGACCGAACTCGGGTCTCTTTTTTCGAATTCCGATCACTCAACCGCTCGGCTATCATAAATATGACGATGTTGATATCCGTGATATATCACGCATTTACACGTTATTTATTGAGAGAAGATTGAGTGGTAAATTCTCATTACATAATCATACGGAAAATATACATTTAGATATTACTCAGTTATGAAATTACGAAGTTAATTCACCAAATTACTTTCTCAATGTACGCTTTCTTTAATACTTCAGCCGCGAAAATGTAAACAGTATCCTAATATTAACATTTCCTACAGAAAGTAGCGCTTCTTCCGGCTTACAGCAATTACAATACGCGAAATACTCTCCGTTTTTATATTTTGTACAGATAATTGCTTTACTGACGGATCACTTTTACAACTTTTACCGTATTATGTATTCCAATTGGATTATCTTCTCTGCCTCGTGTCTTCCGATAGGCGTAGTAAGAGGCGACTAAGGGTTGTCGTAAGAGCCTTATGAATGCAATTGGCTATCGACATATGGAAGGATAACCGTCTCGTTAATTTTCAGGTTATAGTTTAGCCGGTGACGGACAGCACCATTTAACGTGCATGGTATTTACTTACGTGTACAGTGTGGTACTGCGATCATCAATCCGTTTGATAAGCCTCGCGTTCGCGTGTCTGCTGAATCTTCCAGAATTGGTTAGTAAAGAATCAGCAGTATTTTTATATATCGTATTCTATTCAATAATGTTAAAAGTCGGATGTTTTAAAAGGTTTTACAAATAATCAGTTCAGATCACGACACACTGGTTCGTTTGTAGTTATCATTATCATCAGCTTAAAAAATTGTAAATATACAGGGTGGGCCAAGAATCCGTTAACATTTAAATGTAACTTACCGCGCAAACTATTGCCGCGCGGAGCGCGGCTGCGGGCGGGGGCACTAGCTCGCTTCTTGGAAATTTAGTTTAAACAGTTTAGACTCTTGAAAAAATTTAGGTTAAACAGTAGAAACAGTTTTATTTAAACGACTTTTCGCTCATTACTGTGAGAAGCTTATTTAGCGTTGAATATGGTTTACACGACTTAAATCAGTGTCCAAGTACTCCTTTAATAAAGAAATGGGTGAAGAAGTTCGAAGAGACGGGATCTACACTGACTTCTCGGAGCGAAGAGAACGTGCAGCAAGTTTCCGCTTCTGTTCGACGTGATCCAGATTTATCGACACGCAAACGTTCGGCTGAATTAGGATTATCCCGCACATCATTACGCCGTATTTTGAAATTAGATTTGAAATTACATCCATATAAGATCCAGCTAGTGCAAGAACTAAACCTTAATGATTTAAATTTGCGTAAGGCATATGCCGAAACAATGTTAACTCGTTTCAGTAATTTTCACAACATCTTATTTACTGACGAAGCCCATTTCCACCTAAATGGACATGTAAACAAACAGAATTGCAGGTACTAGAGCAGCGAAAATCCTAAAGCTAAACATGAGAGGCCACTTCACTCTCCTAAGGTAACTGTATGGGCTGCAATTTCAGCAAAAGGTATCATCGGACCTTACTTTTTGAAGATTCTCGAGGCCGTTCAGTTACTGTTAATTCTGCCGAGTATGTGAAAATGTTACTCGGGTGATGTTGACTCGGGTGTCTTGATTTATATTGTTGGCTTGGACATAAATACGTAATGGGGTCATGATGTCCTAAAAAAGATGTTTGGTGGAAGGTGGGTCGAAATACTAATTTGTCTAGACCTCTGGCTATACCTGAAGTTGGAAATGCATGAAAATAAAAGCTAATTTAACTTAAAGACTCTACAAAATAATAAGTGTTGGTCCTATAAATTGAAAGAGCCGGATTGACTTAATAAAATAATGATTTATATTGGTATTCTATTCTTTCTGAATAAGAATACTTAAGAGTTAAGCCGACATAGTCAAGTTCTGCAAGTGACATCTGGACAAAGGTGGAAAGGACAAAGACGACCCATTCGTAAAGTTGGCCATATTTCAAGTTCAGATGTCGGTGCGAGACAGTATATTGTAAATGCCTATTTTGTTTTAAGCTGGACCATACATAATTTACATGTTTAGTAAAGTTTGTTTACAGTACCACTAAGAATATTAGGATTTTTTTTACTAGGATTTACTCTTTTCGTTAATTAGTTCGGACTTTCACAGGCCATACGTTGTAGATCATACATTGATGACCATACATTTAGATATTCATAACAAGAGTAACATCATTTGTACCATATTTAATACATATTTACCAGACAAATATATGCCTATGTGGGATTCAAACCCGCGTGTTTTCATACTAGAGTAACAATGCCAAGAGCTGTATACAATGCCACATCTTTAATAATACCGAGAACAATGGTCTTATAGTTTAATAGCTCCAATCAGCAATAAATTTTTTGCAGTCCGCAAACTAATCCACTATGCTATTGGCCCTCTATTCGGCGAACGCACTGAAAGGAAGGACTAAAGCGTAAAAGCTATTTAAAGTCACAATATCCGAGTGGTTGGGTGTTCGGGATTCGAGTGAAGAGACCCGAGTTCGATTTTTTCTTTATTAAACTTATGTACGACTCAAATTGTTGGCTCAAAAAATGTGTTCGGTGAAAGTTGTGTCAGAAATGCTTAATTGTTTAGACATCTGTCTACCCCAGTATTGGGATTAGTCTTGAGTCAAATATCGTTCTCTGAACCAATCGACTATCGTGAATCAATTTTTTACATAATTTCTTTTAATAATAAGTAAATATGAAACAAATACCTTGTGCGTAATTTATTCACTGTTGAATTATTCAACGTACGAGTTATACTTTGCCAAACTTTAACGAATGCATGCAAGTTACATTCATGAATATAATGAGTGCACTTTTAATAATAAGTAAATATGAAACAAATACCTTGCGCGTAATTTATTCACTGTTGAATTATTCAACGTACGAGTTATACTTTGCCAAACTTTAACGAATGCATGCAAGTTACATTCATGAATATAATGAGTGCACTTTTAATAATAAGTAAATATGAAACAAATACCTTGCGCGTAATTTATTCACTGTTGAATTATTCAACGTATGAGTTATACTTTGCCAAACTTTAACGAATGCATGCAAATTACATTCATGAATATAATGAGTGCACTTTTAAATGTGGCACTGTCACAGACCAAAGTTCTGTTACTTCATACTTCTCAATATCATATTATGTATTTGCGAATTCATGAAATTTAGTTCTGATTTATTTAGAATTATTTATTTTTCAATTCAGTTGACCCGAGTTTAATTCTCAGGTAGTAAGCTCGTGCCAAAAGGTTTTTTCAAAACTGCACGATCTATATCGTTGGCTTGGACATAAAGACGGCGACGACCGTCGCCGTCTTTATGTCCAAGCCAACGATGCAGTTTGTACATAAGTTTTTGAAAAACCCGAGTACGAGCCTGCCACCTGGGGTTCGATAACCTTCAAATATTTTCAAAACAAAATTAAATCGCTCAAAATTTCCAGTCAAGAGACCCGAGTTCGATCTCCAGGTGGCCGGCTCGTACCAATGGGTTGTACAAAAACTTATGTACGAATTATATCGTTGGCTTGGACATAAAAGACGGCGACGGACTCACCACCTGTCCCGAATATATCCTCGGTGGTAGGTGGGTCAACGGAACTTAATTGTCTAGACTAGGCCTCTGTCTACCCCTGTAGTGGGAATTTCGTGAAGATATATATTTATTTATGTTACAAATAAAATAAATCGTTTCAGCCTTTTCCAAGTTTTGTACGACTAACCATCGTAAATTCATTTTTATATACGGATATGATAAAGAATAAAAAAGCACCAAACAGTTATGCTAATTATGAGCAAATAATATTAATGTATGAATAAATAAAGGTTTCTATAATCTCCATTAATATTTCTATAATAAAACGCTCATATCACAAAGAAACACAAAGTTATGAGGATAAAGGTTCATAAAGGGGATCCCAATGAATAAGTTAATGGAAACGATAAATCATTTTATTATTTGTTAATATTTTGGACCGTAATGTTAACAGAAAAGAAATATATCACTGTTCGGTCTGTTTTGTTTGGTTAATATAAATTATCATTGAAATATTGTTGACTCTCGGGACCATCGTTAACAAAAATATCAAGTCATGAAACCAAGTCATCGATTAATAATACTTCAATAATTGTAACATATAGATACTCTGTGTGTAAACATTCCTTTTTAAATTTTACCCAGGATTGATTCGTATAGATTACTATAAGACAGAAGTTCCCATATCGTTATTTAAGTTTTTATTAGGTGTCATTAAAAATTTATAAGTAAATAAGTGTCTTATCTGCTATCACAAATAAAAAAGCATCAATGATTATCCCAAAACCACTACAATGAAAAGCTTTTTCATAGCTTAGAAGCGTTCTCCGTAGTGAAAAATTGAAAATCATTTCTCAATGCTTCAAATGTTTGCTTGAGATAAATCGCCATTATTTTTTAAGCTTTCGCAGTAACACTTGGATGTAATCTGAGGAAAATGTCTAATATATCTTCTCAATTGTGCTTTAACATAGATGTTGAGAGACAAACGTAGTGTGTATTTTTACAATTGTTTTGAATGGAGATAGTATACAAACAACTTGCAGTTGAAGCTAATATACAAAATATATATATACATAAATATAATATCTTCAGGCAATTCCCAATACAGGGGTAGACAGAGGTCTAGTCTAGACATTTATGTCCCTTCGACCCACCTTCCACCCAAGGTATTTTCGGGACAACATGACAGGTGGTGAGCCCGTCGCTGTCTTTATGTCCAAGCCAACGATATAGTTTGTACATAGGTTTTTAGAAAAACCCATTGGTACGGCCACTTGAGGATCGAACTCAGGTCTCTTGACTCGAAATTCCGACCACCCAACCAATCGGCTATCGAGACTTATAGACAAAATACCCTACCAAATTTAAGTTATCCTCAAAATTCCCCCTTTTTTCAGTAAGACAAAAACTAATAATCAAATAATAGTCATATTGGAAAAGTATTCATAGATAAGGTCCTGTAACCTTCCACAAGGGAGGTTTTGCCACTATTAGCACGCTTGGCAAGCGGATTAGCGATCGCGGTAAAAGGAACCTCGCATCTGAGACGTTACCCGTCTCGAATCTCCTAAATGTTGGTCTAGTATTACTGGTGATAGTTAAACCATCAATTGCTTTTTAAAGAATATTAAAAACAATTTATAATCGACTTGAGCAACACTCTAACAGCCACAGCTGACGGTTACCTCGGGGCTTTCCTATCTTAAAAGTGTTTATTTTAGAAGTCAATCACAACACCATTATCATGGATTAATCTTGAATATTCTTTCACAAGTCAGAGTTTATCTTTATAAAGCAAATGTAAATTAAAAATAACATTAATGGAAAACATTTTCTAGCAGATTTAGTTTCATCATATGTATATAAAATTAATGTATAGTTATTATGTAAAGTAAAAGTTATGATAAATTTTGAGTAGTTACAATAGCTAAGAGATTTGGTGATCGGAATTCGATTCCCAAGTGTATGTTTATGTACAATTTTATCATTGACTAGGACATAAAGATGGTGATAAGCTCAACATCAGCTGGTAAAATAAGCTTTGGTGAAGTGTAGGCCGAAATGGCGGTGGTCCAGACCTCCGGCTACCCATGTATAGGGAAAATGCTTGAAGATAAAAAAGTTGATGAATTAAGTATTTCTGAAGACGTGAGACATTGGTGCGAGAATTCAAGATTTTTTTTATCGGAACCTCGTTCGCACCTTCTCTGTTCATGGCTAGACTTGCAACAACATAGACGCTTAAGGGCAAAGTGACGAAGAAGTGTTAGAACAGAATAACATAGATGGTGGCTATCCGCACAAATATTGTATTCTTCTATTTCTCTTCACTCCTAGGATTATTTTACTACGATCATTATTTACTATTTCAATACGATTATTCCCAACTATGTTGTTAAGGCAACGACCTCCTTTGCCTTAAAATTTTTATTTTCCATCTGATGTATCTTGGAATTCTATGTTATCTGTTATATTTTGGGTTCCATGTGGTAACGGCGTAAGAATATTACCACTCCCTTTCTTCCCGAGGATGTCGTAAGAGCAGACTAAGGGAAACAGTCTTAAATATCGTAATGGAAACCGATAGATGGCGGGGTAACCATCTCTGAAAATATAAGACGATAATTATCAGACCGACGATGGGCAGCAGTGTTTGAGGTGCGAGTGGTCTGGTACTGCGTACTTGGTACAGGTGCCGAGAGCAGTGCAGAGAGAAAGAGAGAGAAAAACGCAAGTATCGTCAATATGTGGAGAATCCTAAAACGTTTATCTATGCCCATGTTAAACATAAAATACTATAAATATTATTACAGACAAAAATTATAGCCTTATATTAAATATATACAATACATATAACACCATCTAAAATTTTTAATATCTTATCATGAAAAAAAAGTTATATTCCTTCCTGTTTAAAGCATAAATAACAATTTACATATTGCAATTAATCTAAGAATAATTATATCACATAAGATCCCTTCATTTTAATCCCATTCGCCTCCATCTCTTTTTAATTCCATTTTCTTTTATATTGTTATCTATATTTCGGTTCACGATTATACCTTTATGCCTCGTAATATCATCCTAATAACATTTCGCTTCATTCACTCGCTTCAATTCCAGAGTCCATTCTCTCCTTCATTGTGGTGTAATGAAAAGTGTACGTATATATATTTGTTCGTTAATTTTAAATATGTTTTTTCAGTAACTATAAACTAAAATATCATTACGCTTAAAGAGCCGCTCGTGACCAAAGCATTTATTATCGTAAATGTATAAAAAAATTTTTTTGCGAAATGATCATTGTAAACATTGGTTAAATTGATGAAATTTAATTTAAAAATATTTGAGATGGGCGGTATTCGATCCCGCGATATTTGCTCTACGGAACCATACGGACACACGAACTGATGCATGTGGGCCCACCGTGACCACAATATATAATTATTTTGAAATTTGTATGTCTTTATTTTTCTTACGCCTCGAAGCAACATAGCGCTGTCTGTAAAGATTATGCTAACTTACTTCTTGTTCTGTGTCAATTCGATTGAAAATCAATGGTGGGTAAGTCACTGCAACCAGTAACACAGTTTTTCCTATCACGGGTTGCAGCGGTTCAATTTAAAAGTAATGACCATGTTCTTCTCTATACATGAACAATGTCTTACTTTCTTTTTTACTACTTAATGTTCATAACTTTACAGATTATGTAAATACAAATATGGTACCAACCCCACTTTTATGATCCATTTTTATTGATTTTAAAATATATAACGTATTATAAAATTAACGGCTAGAACACGCGACCCTCACCGTGTAGTAGAAATATCAGTATTGTGTGAAGCATTTAGACAATACATGCGACGCACTGCATGCAAATTGCAACCCTGACTGAATTGAATTAGAGCTACTTACGATGTACACACGTCGTCGGGGAAAAGGTAAATTGAACGCACACTAGTTACTGTGACTGACTGGTTCACGTCAACGACATAAATCGAACATAAATTTTTGAAGTCACGATAGCCGAGTGGTTGGGTGGTCGGAATTTCGAGTCGAGAGACCCGAGTTCGATCCCCAGGTGGCAGGCACGTACCAATGGGTTTTTCAAAAACTTATGTACGAATATCTTTGGCTTGGACATAAAGGCGGCGACGGGCTCACCACCTGTCACGTTGTCCCGAAAATATCTTCGGTGGAAGGTGGCACGAAGAGACTTAATCGTCTAGACTAGACCTCTGTCTACCCCTGTATAGGGAATTGCGTGAAGATATTTATTTTTATTAAATTTTTGAAAAATGCATTGGTACGACTACCGTATGGGGATCGAACTCGATTTTTTTATAGAAAAGGGAGGCAAACGAGCAGGCTGCTCACGTGATGGTAAGTGATTACCGCCGCCCATGAACACCCGCAATACCAGAGGCTTAGCGGATGCGTTGCCTCCCTTAGAGTACTCCTCCCCCAGAATTTGGGGGATGGGGGTGTGTGGGCCACCGGTTACCTGCACTCACCAGGCGAAATGCAGTAGTTTGTTAGAATTCTACTTCACGCCCGTATTCTGAAACCTCCCCCAAAGGAAAGGTTTCCACTATTAGCACGCTTGGCAAGCATATTAGCGATCGCGATACAAGGCACCTCGCATCTGAGACGTTACCAGTATCTAGTCTCCTATATGTTAGTCTGGTATTACTGGAGATAGTAACAACATCAATTGCTTTTTAAAGAATTTTAAAGCCAATTTATAATCGCTTTGAGCAACACTCTTATTGACAGCACAGCCACAGCTGACTATCTAACGTCAATCACAACACAATTATGTTAGATTAATCTTGAGTATCTTGAGTTTTTCTTCATGAAGCAAAATGAAAATTAAAAATAACATTCATGTAAGCTGATGGAAGCATATTTAATTTCATCACGTTTTTATATTATAAATATCTTCACGCCATTTCCGCACTCAAGTTCAACGGAATATATTTTTGGGGCACCGTTACAGGTGTTGACCGTTATATAAGTTTTTGAAAAAACCCATTGGTACGAGTCTGCCACCTGGGGATCGAACTCGGGAGTCCGACCACCCTACCACTCGGCTATCGTGACTTGTACGTGACTATTTAAATATCTAGTTTTATTTTTATGTAAAGATAATACGTTTTAAGTAGTCACGATAGCTGAGAGATTGAATGATCGGAATTTGAGTCATGAGACCTGAGTTCGATCCCCAAGAGAAAGGCTCGTACGAAGGAGTCTTAATAGTTTTGTTCAGTTTTATCATATATCATAGGTTCAACAGGTCCACGGTCACGCTGTCCCAAAATAAGCTCTAGTGAAGTATGGGTCAAAATAGCTTGATTGTCCAGATGTCGGGCTACCCATGTAAAGGGAAAATGAATGAAGATAAAAAATAATAATAATAATAAATATCTTCACGCAATTCCCAATACAGGGGTAGACAGAGGTCTTAGTCTAGACAATTAAGTCTCTTCGACCCACCTCCCACCGAAGATATTTTCGGGACAACGTGACAGGTTGTGAGCCCGTCGCCGCCTTTATGTCCAGGCTAACGATGTAATTCGTACATAAATTTTTTTGAAAAACTCATTGGTACTGCCACCTGGGGATCGAACTCGGGTCTCTCGACTCGAAATTCCGACCACCCAACAACTCGGCTATCGTGACTTTAAGATAAAAAATGATAAATTTTTTCCAGTGGTAGAGCCACGCATCAGCTTTTGTTGTTGCATGAATGGGCCGGCTCTACCGGGGAAGTACCACGACCTCACAGAATACCGGCGTGAAGTAGAAGTCTAACAAACTTCTGCGTTTCGTCTGGTGAGTGCAGTTAACCGGAGGCCCACACACCCCCCTCGCCCAATTCTGGGGGGAGGGGCACTATAAGGGAGGCAACGCATCTGCTGTGCCTCTGGTATTGCGGGTGTTTATGGGCGGCGGTAATCACTTACCACCACGTGAGCCGCCTGCTCGTTTGCCTCTCTTTTCTGTAAAAAAAAATTAAGTATTTCTGGAGGCGTGAGATATTGGTGCGAGAATTGGACCACCATTTTTTCTTTGAACTACAGACGCACTCTTCCCTTCCTGGCTAGACTTGCAGGAACTTAGACGCTTAAGAGCAAAGAAGCAAGTGTCAGAATAAAATAGCATAGATAGTGACCGCACAAATATTGTATTCCTCTGTTCCTTTTTATCACTAGGATTATTGTACTATGTTGTTAAGGCTTTTGTTGTTGCATGAATGGGCCGACTCGACCGGGGAAGTACCATGACCTCACAGAATACTGATTCTTGACGCACGAAATGATGTGTGTGGGCGACCGTGACCACACGCATCAGTCGATTTTTTTATTTCTCGCTTTTTCTTACACCTCTTAGGAACATAGGCGCTATCTGTTAAGAATTACGCTAACTTCCTACTTTTTGTTCATAACTTTACAGATTATGTCAATACAAATATGGTACCAATCACACTTTTGTGATCCATTTTATTTATTTTAAAATATTCAATGTATTATTAAATAAATGATTCGAGCCCGCGACTCTCGCCGTATAGTATAAATATCAGTATTGTGTGATGCATTCCTACATGCAATTTGCATGCAACGCACTGCATGCAACGCACTGCATGCAATTTTCAACCGCCCTGGCTGCGCTGGTTAGCTATACAGACTGAATTAGAGCTACGAAAGATGTACACACGTCGTCGAAAATGGAAAATTATAGTGTGAAATCACATTAGTTACAATGACCGAGTGGTTCACGCCAAAGATGTAAGTCGTAAATATTTTTTTTTGATAAATCCTATTAAGACATACTTACTCGGATCTCTTGACTCGAACTAAGCTACAGTGATGATGAATATTTATGTAAATAAAAATATAAATATGTAAGTATTATTGTTTCCTTCAGTAGCACAGTGAAACGGCGAATAGCTCACCACCCGTCAAGATGTTCCAAAAATAAATTCTATTATAAGTCATGCAATAGAGACATTTTAAATTGGTGTTCCAATAGCAGTTATTGTTCAATAACTACAGACGGACAAAGTTTGCAAAAGAGCTGAAGTAAGTCGTGAAGTTGACAGAACAAAGACGACAAGAACAAAAGGCACCGCCATAGTGAAGTTAGCTTCTGGACCAGGCGCGGTTGTGTCGAACGTTAATATTTAACCTAGATATTAAAACTTGATAAATATTGTTCTTAATAAATGAATAGTAATTCTGTATCAGGTGTTTTATTATTATTTCTACAAGAATCCCGCAATTTCAGTAAATTTATAAATTTATTTCAGTAATTTTATAGATATGTATGTGTGGAAGGTATGAATGTTAAGAAACAAAAACAACGAACATACCATAACCACCTAGATCCAAGGCAATGAAAAATAGTCCAAATATTGAACCTAGAACTTCAGCCTGGCGATACCATGAAAACAGATGTATACACCATGTGTTCACGGACGTCTTCAAATTACAAAGTTCTAATCAATTTATTCATATTTAATCTTATTATATCTTTAAAAGATGCGCAAATACCTGTTCTTCACGCAATTCCCAAAACAGAGGTAGACAGAAGAGAAGTCGTTCGAAACAATTGTGTACTTTATAATAACGTCTCATATTTTTTGTTTAATTTAAATTGGTTTTCATTTTTAAATTTAAAGTTACGATGGCCGAGTGGTTGGGTGGTCGGAATTTCGAGTCAAGAAACCCGAGTTCGGTCCCCAGGTGGCAGGCGCGTAGCAATGGGTTTCCAAAAACTTATGTACGAATTATATCGTTGGCATGGATAAAAGACGGCGACGGGCTCACCACCTGTCACGTTGTCCAGAAAATATCTTCGGTAGAAGGTAGGTCGAAGGGACTTAATTGTCTAGACTAGACCTCTGTCTACCCCTGTATTGGGAATTGCGTGAAGACATTTAATTATTTATTTTATTTATTTATTCATTTCTAAATTTATAACGGGCATCATTATATCATTTCACTGTTTATTGTTACATTAATTATGCGTATAACGTCACATGACGTGGCATATATGCGATAAAATATAAAGATAGATGTGAAGATGTTATAGCGTTTGATGTTGTGGCAGATAACATAATTTAATGACGCGACATAATTATATGGTTGTATAACATTACCAATTGTAACAATCTATATAAAGTAGTTACGATAACCGAGTGACTGGGTGATCGGGATATAGAGTACCAAGTTTGATACCCAGGTCGCAAGTGATTTTTTTTTTTCAAAAATTATAGTAAGAATTATATCGATGTCTCGAACATAAAAACGGCGACGGGCTCACCATCTCTCGCGTTGTCCAAAAAAATGTCTTCAGTGGCAGGTGGATCGAAAGGACTTTACTGTCAGTCGCCTGTCTACCCCTGCATTAGGAATGGCGTGATATTTCTTATCTAAAGTACTAGCGCTCTTGTTTTGCTATCGTAGATCAGCTTGTTATGCGTTGCAAGCTGATGGCATTGAAAGCCCTCTTTTGCAGTAAATTTTATGCATTGACGATTGCAGTACCAGACACCTTATAACTTAGACGCTGCTCTCCCCGGTTTGCTGAATTTTGGTCTGGTATATTCGAAATTCTGTGTGGTTACGGCATAAGAATATGCCACCCCCTTGCCTCACGTAGATATTTTAGAGGCCACTAAGCAAATAACGTTGAATGTATCATTGGCTAGCGATAGATGGCGGTATAACCATCCAGATAAATACTACATAAAATTCATCAGAGCGGTGAGGACAGTCGCTGAGTTGGAACACTACTGTTGTAACCGTTCGGACCTGCTCCTGAATACTGGTGAGTTTTTGGACTATAATTGTATAGTGTCGAAAACCACCGCCTCGTCTCTGCGAGACGAGCGTCGCTGCCGACACCTTGAGCGCCCTGCGGCCCGCGTCGGTCGCCCGATCCCCGAAACCCGGTGCCCCGTGCGGGTTTGCCTGGGTGTAGGGGGTCACCCGAGCGACACGCTGTGGCCGCGATTAAAGGTCGCGGGCAACTCAGCACCAATCGCCGCAAGGATGAGCAGCAGCTCATCTTCCACGCCCTCTGGAGGGGCCCACTCCGAGCCTGAGGATAGTGACTCGGACGACCATATGCCGAGCACTCCGATGGCCGAATTCCGGTTGAAGGACCTTTCGCCGCGCGCGCAGATCGAGTACTCACTGTCATTTCAGAGGCGGGTGAAGAAGCTTGGACTTCTCTCGCCCGAGACTTCTGACCAGTGCATTGCCTATCTGGAGCAAAAGCTCCAAAGATTCGACGCAGCTCGGGTAAGAGTACCCCCTGACGAGGCACGAATCCTGGAGGAACTAAATTCTCAAACCGACGACCAGGTACTAGACAGAATTTACCCAGAGCGGGCCGCTAGACGGCCTAGGAGCCCAGAAGAGGAGATGCAGAGCAAGCGGATCTGTGACGAGCTCACACGTCCCCCGCAGCAGACACACTGTGACCCACCTGCGGCCACTACTGTCACTGCGGCAGGCGATCCTTGCTCTCCCCCTCTAATGAATACCAAGACGCCGCTCACCACACCGGCGCCAAAGCCCCGGCGGCCTCAGCATGCCTCAAAGGTATCGCTGCCTCCGAGTACCCTTTTGGGGCCACTGATGTCGGCACCGCGTGCCCCAGTTACGCGTCCACGGAGCACCTCACCAAAGCGCTCTAGCGCTCCCAGAACACCTGCGGCAACCGCAACCACGAGCGCACCAACACCACGCTCGCACCCACCGGCTTCTATTTCACCATCACCATCTCCCGCAGAAGAAGGTAAGCCGACGCCCAGTACGTCGTATAGTGATATACTGGCCAAGCCTGGCCAACCATCGGCGGGGCAACAGGCATCGGCCCCCAGGCATGCAGACACCGGCGGACCAGCCAGGAAACCACGCTACCCACCGCTGGTAGTAGAGCAGTTTCCGAACTGGCCCCGCCACTTCAAGGTGATTGCCCAAGCCTTGGGTCATCGGCCCAACGTCCGTCCCTACGGCAAAGGTGTCCGTTTCATACCAGAATCGGACACCGAGTTCCGATTCCTTCAGAGATACCTCTCAAAGCTGGAGGCGGAGGAGAACCTGGCCTGGTTTACCTACTCGCTGCCGGCCGAGAGAGGTCTCAAGATAGCAATCCGAGGACTCCCGGTGAACACCGAACCGGAAGAGATCATGGATGCCTTCCGGGACCTGGGCTTCGACCCGGAATACATCCGGCCCATCCGAGCAAGGCATGGACGACCGGGCTGTATTTTCTTTGGTCAGTTCAGGAAAACGGAGGGCATCCTCCAGAAGATCTACGCCGTAGAGGAGCTACTCTGCATGCCCGGAATCAGAATTGAAGCCTGGCGGAGAAAAAAGGGGCCAGCACAGTGTCATCGGTGCCAGAAATTCCGGCACTCATCGCACTGTTGCCATCGGCCCCAAGCCTGTGTGAGGTGCGGCGGCCAGCACCGTGCACATGACTGCCCTCGCCCACTAGAGGAACCACCCACGTGCGCCAACTGCGGTCAAGCGCACACCGCCAATAGCACTGCCTGCCCTGTTTTTAGGCGTGAAATCAGAAACCGACGTGCCGGTACGGTAGCTCAGTCTCGCCCTCCACCAGCACAACAGCCTATGGTGGAGACCGCGGCCATCCATACCAACTTGATGGCCCCGGCGAACGAGTACCGGCCCAAAACAACCCAGCCGGCCGCTAAGGTGAGCGAGGGCAGCAAGAAGACCAACAAAAAAAGGCGCAAGTCGAAAAAGAAAGCCAAGCCTAAAATTGCAAGCCTACCGAAGCCCACCGAGGAGGAGGAGGAGGTGGAACGGGTGGTACCACCCGTGACTGCCCCAGTCATGGCTGCAGGACTTGAATCAGGGGAGAAGATTACCGTCACGGCGGTCATCGCTCTCCTGACGGAACTGCTTCAAGTACTCAACAGCGGAACTGATCCAGTCCCAGTAGTGTTGAACGCGATTGCCAAATTATCCAGAAGACCTGAGGTAGCAACCTAGATCACACGGTAAGTCCCACCCGCTCGCTGGTAAGTTAGCCGGGCTTCCCCCAAAAGGGGTCTCACCCCGCTTATGGTCCGCGCTGAGGGTGGGGCTTAGCCATGAACACCTTCTGCCATGGCACCAAGTGCCAACTTACCATCAGCACTACGGTGCTACCCCAAGGACCTGCTCATATCCATGAGCAGCGTTTTGACACTACTGAAGGAGGATCAACCTCGACCAGTTCCCCTGCAGTCATTCGACTGTAAGTGAAGACTTCACTGCAGAGCGGTGACGGGAAGGTGCAAAATGTTTGGTACTGCGATTGCCAATGCACTTGTCAAGCGTGGAGATTACGTGGAGATTGAGAAGCGGCGACAGGCTCCCCACCTGTCACTTTTTCCTAAACATGTCTTCAGTGGAAGGTTGGTCGAAAGGACTTAATTGTCTAGACCTCTGTCTACCCCTGTATATGGCACAGCGTGAAGATTTACATTTATTGACATGATGTTAAATAAATAAAAAAATTTTTGTTCGTTCTAATTTTGTTAAAAGAGAAAAATATTTCGTAAACAAGTTACTCATAAACTTATAAGTCCACGGCCGTAATTCATACGCTTTATAGGCTTGATAAGAATTAAAGTTTAAGTCTTAAATAATAGTCTTAAATAAAAGTTTAAGTCTTCACGATCACCATCCCCGAGACCGAAGATTACAAGGAATGAATTTATCTAAGTAAATTCCTAAATAAATTTATTGTTTTTAATTGCAGCGACTACATTTATTATATTTGCAACACTTAACTAAAAATTATAATAATCGTACAGCCTTACTCCTAGTAGCATGATACCAAGAACCCTGACTACATTTCCAGGTTCCATGGCTTGACTTAAGGATTGATAATTTCACAAGCGTAGACAGAGGTCTAGGGTAGACAATTAAGCCCCTTTGACCCACCTTTCGCTGAAGATATTTTCGAGACGTGACAGGTGGTGATCCCATCGCCATACCAACGATATAATTCGTACATAAGTTTTTGAAAAACCCAAAAGCAATAAGTTTTGCTTTATTTTAAATGTGTAGTATTCGCGTACATACAAGAAACCAAAATAAGTAGCTAAAATACTTGTGTTATGGTATCGGAATCAACAACCATACTCGAGACAATCTACGAAATGTCGGTCCTATTTGGGATTAGAGTCTAAGAACTCAGAGCTGGTGACGCTTTGAAATGTTGCGTCCACGGAGGTCGAGGATAATTTCGTATTAGTTAAAACGTACGTTTCAAAATAAAGGAATTTCATCTCTCAGTCAAAAATACAACAAACTATTGAAAACAGTATGTGTGAGTGTCAGTTCGAACGACGACGTGATTTTGTGTTCGATCACGCGTCAGGAAGACAAACATTGCACCAGACGGCAGCGGTAATAGCATTTGCGTGTTAATGTGTACATTGAGGCGTCTGTACGCCATCAAACATATCTGCCAAATGTTTGTTTATTATATTTGATACACGATAGCTAAACTTTTCGGTAGTCTGCAAGCGCGTTGGTAAGATAATGCGTACAAAATTAATGTATGTTTGTGTGTACTCAATCGAAAATTGGTCAACATACATACTAGTATATACATACACGGAGGATTTGCCATAATCGCCACGCTTGGCAAGCGGATAGGTGATCGCAGTACCAGACTACTCGCACAACCCTTCTTCGTTCTCATTATTTTGGTCTGATATTTTTAGAGATGGCTATCCCGCCATCTATCAAAGCTTTTTCTTTTAGTCGCCTCTTACGACACCCACGGGAAGAAAAGGAGTGGCAATATTCTTACGCCGTTACCACATGGTTTGGTCAACATACATATGATACGATGAAATTTGACATTTTTTTACGTTATCGAAACCCTGCATCTTTTACGGATTGACAGAGGACTGTAATAGTTAATATTTAAGTTCTTTCTTCGCTGTAAGACAGGAAATAAATAAATAAATAAATAAATATCTTCACGCTATTCCCAATACGAGGTCTAGTCTAGACAATTAAGTCCCACCTTCCACCGAAGATATGTTCGGGACACCGTGACAGGGGGTGAGCCCGTCGCCGACTTTATGTCCAAGCCTACGATATAATTCGTAAATAAGTTTTTGAAAAACCCGTTGGTACGAGCCTGCCCCCTGTGGATCGAACTTGGGTCTCTTGTCTCGAAATTACGACCACCCAAACACTCGGCTATCGTGGCTATATAAGACAGGATATACATCACGATAGCCGAGTGGTTGGTCGGTCGGAATTTCGATTCGAGAGACCCGAGTTCGATCCCCAGGTCGCAGGCTCGTACCAACGGGTTTTTCAAAAACCTATGTACGAATGATATCGTTGGCTTGGAAATAAAGACGGCAACGGGCTCACTACCTGTCACGTTGTCCCGAAAATATCTTCGGTGGAAGGTGGGTCGAAGGGACTAAATTGTCTAGACTAGACCTCTGTCTACCCCTGTATTGGAAATTGCGTGAAGATATATATACTTTTTTATATTTTAAGGATATACGTAAGTAATAACCCACCCTTCATTCGGTTATTATTTCATAAAAAAGCTAGCCGAGACATGGTAGCCTATTTGGTAGTGATCCTGCCTCCGACGCTAAGGGAAGTGACTTGGAATCCCGCCAGCGGGCTTGTTGATGAATATGTTTGTACTGAAACCATGGATAATTATATATCAATGATTCAATATTTATCTGTGTAAATATGTGTATATGTAAGTACCGTATGCCATTGGATTTGACACTAAGACAGCGATTCGCTTACCACGCTTGTCACGTTGGCTGAAATAAGTTTCAGTGAAAGGTCTGTTGAAGGGACTTTATTTTAGAGAAAAGTATTAGTACATATTACATATTTTGTATTCAGAAAAAAACATGACATTTAAAAAAGGAAGAAAAGGCACGGGCCTGTTCAATGTCTTGTAAATTTCTCGTATTTCAGTAGAAAACTTTCTACCGTAGAGAGCGCTTCTTTATTTTGCTTCATAAACTTTTTTGTCCATTTATATTTTCATTGCGCGCTAAAGTGAACTCCATAAACTACATAAAATAATCCTGCAAATCGCCATCCAAGCAATATTTGCACTGTACTAACTTCCTGTTTATTGCATTCAAGTATGAAACAATGTGTCAAGGTAGCCGAGTGGTTGGGTGATTGAAATTTCGAGTCAAGAGACCCGAGTTTGATCCCCAGGTGGTAGGCTCGTACTAAAGGGGTTTTTCAAAAACTTATGTACGAATTATATCGTTGGTATGGCGACGGGCGATGGGCTCACCACCTGTCACGTTGTCCTGAAAATATCATCGGTGGAAGGAGGGTCGAAGAGACTTACTTGTCTAGACTAGACCTCTGTCTAACCCTGTATTGGGAATTGCGTGAAGGTATTTATATGTGTATATTTATATTTAAGTATGAAACTAAACTTTAATAGGAATGCAGTTGAACATTAATTTGTATTATTAGAAACTAGGTATAGCCTTTAATTCTCATAAATCCGTGGTTTTCTAGTTGTAGTAAAAAAGCAGCTCAGAATTCCTCCCAGTTGCCCAGTTTTTATAAAAAAAAAAAAAAATTACGCCATTTTCACTACACAATTGAGTCCTTTTTACCCATCTTGTGAAGATATTTTTTTGGTATAACGTGACAGGTGGTGAGATCGTCGCCGTTCTTATGTTCAAGCCAACGATATAAATCGTACATAAGTTTTTAAAAAAACCTCATGGGTAATATAAGTAACATAAGTCTTAGGGATCGAGCTCGGGTCTCTTGACTCGAATTCCGGCCACCGAACCACTAAGCTATCGCTATGATCGTCATTGTCATTTTAAAAAAATAATTTATTATTGGATATCCGTTCAGTCTTCGTAATTATTGTTTTAATATTTAAAAAAATTAAGGATTATTAATTTATTTTCTACTGAAACAGTACTTGATTTCTAATTAATAAAAATATTACTATTAATAAATAAAAAAAGTTTACTGACACCGACGTAATTCGAACCCACGACCTTCACTCTACTTTAGCGACCCCTGCTGGCTGGCTTCTTACCTTCGATCCGTGTCGTACAGGAATCAATTGAAGTTTTAAATTTGTCTGGTGTAAGCATCAGTTATGGGGATAAGTAAATAAAGGGAGCAATCACCTTATTTCCAGCTTGGACTATTGGGCTGCCTAAAAAAAACTTAATTTTTTATATATAAATAAATATATAATAATGATTTTACTATAATTGTAATTTCTTTCTCCATTAGAGGAACATACGAAACGGCAGAAGATTAAAAAATTCTATCGATAAACGAATGTTTATTGTTATTTCGATGAATAGTCACGATAGCCGAGAAGTTGAGTGATCGGAGTTCGAGTCATGAGACCCGAGTTCGATCCCCAAGCGTCGTAGCAATAGGTTTTTTCAAAACTTATGTACGATTTATATCGTTTGCTTGGACATAGAACAAGCGGCGACGAACTCACCACCTATCACGTTGTCCCAAAAAGTGTTTTCGGTGAAAGGAGCGACGAAAATAGTTACCTATCGAGACTTTTGTCTGCCCCTAGATTGGGGAATGTTGCGAAGATGAATAAATTATTTGATTTGATTTGATTTAAATACACATAACATAGAGTTAGGTAAACATTAATACAATAACGACATTTATGATGCATTGTATTTGCTGATTTTATGTTGTAATAAACGAGAAGTCTGTAAGAACCCTGTTGTTTAAACATTGTTCGAGGGAACACAATGAAATAATGAAAAAAAAGTGTAAAAAAATCCCACCAGGAAATTATTTTCCAATTAAAACTTCGGCGGACAAACTGGTTGATTGTCAGAGCGGTGACGTCGGTGAGCTATAGAATACTTTGTGTATCACGCAGCGAGATATACTACCCAATTGTGGATGGGGAGCGGGAAATAATTAAAATTCGATGTGTATATTTAAAGTATAAAATAATAAATAAATAAAAATCTTCACAAATTTCCCAATACAGGGGTAGACAGAGGTCTTGTCTAGACATTTAAATCCCTTTGACCCACCTTCCACCGAAGATATTTTCGGAACAACGTGACAGGTGGTAAACCCGTCGCCGTCTTTATGTCCAAGCCAACGTTATGATTGGTACGTAAGTTTTTAAAAATCCCATTGGTACGAACCTGCCACCTGGGAATCGAACGCGTGTCTCTAAATCCGGGATATAAAGACAACACTAGCTCACCACCTATCACGTTGTCACTAAGAATGGCTTCGGTTGAAGGTGGGTTGAAAGACCTCTGTGCACCCCAGAATTGTTAATAGCTTGAAGACATTCATTTATTATTTACAAACAAGTATGCAACACTGGACCGTATTTATCAGTGGTCACTTATGCGTAAATTTGACAAATACAATGAAGCTACTTTATTGACATAACCACGACTGCGTTCAGCTAATCACACGCCGGCGTTTGTCTGGCTTTGCATATTCATTTGGCTCGAATCAGGCATATTGGAATTGGAGATTACGTTTCCAAATGGTTTTACCATATTGAGCACAACCATAATGCTATTTGGAATTGCTGAAATCGATTATGTTTTCTTATACATTAAATTAATGTTGCATTTGTAATTACGTTCCATTGTCACTAAAACAGTAAGTGATTACGGCATTCTAAGAAAATCAAGAAAGTTAATAAATACATGCATAAATAGATGGGGACAATATCATATTCATTCAACACCTAGACCCGAGATAATACAGAAAATGCGGTTTCCTACATTGACTGGTCCTGGAGTCGGTTCGACTGTGTCGGTGTCTCAGATCTAGTGACGCCATAAAAGTCAGTGTGTGCGCCACGCATCCACGACATCCACTCATCTACGTAGATTGTCAAAAAAATGTATAAACTAAAATTTTTAGCTTTTTTCCTATTCAGTTGTTTGTGATTCAGGATCGACATATGAGGCTGCTGAGGTGATAATTGTCACACTATCGACATCGGCAATACCATCCAGATCTCAGACACCACCTTCTGCTAGACACAGACTACGGTTATGCTCGTATAATACTATTGTAATCATTACTTGGATTTTTCTACACCTTAAATTGAAAAAAAAAAAACATTTAATGAACTGCCTGATGATAATTATCATGACATAGTTGTTATTTATAAATCAAAATTAAATAATAAATAAATATCTTCATGCAATTCCCAATACAGGGGTACACAGAGGTCTAGTCTAGACAATTAAGTTCCTTTCGACCCACCTTCCACCGAAGATATTTTCGGGGCAACGTGACAGGTGGTGAGTCCGTCGCTGTCTCAATGTTCAAGCCAACGATAAATTCGTACATAAGTTTTTGAAAAAACCCATTGGTATCGAGCCTGCCAACTGGGGATCGAACTCTGGTCTCATGATTCGAAATTCTAAACACCCAACCATTCGGCTATCGTGACTAAATCAAAATACAATGTTTATTTGCAATTTATTTACATCTTCTCTCATTTTAAACCTTCAAATATTTTAAAAACAAAATTATGTTGCACAACATTTCGAGTCAAGAGATCCGAATTCGAGTGGCAGGCTCGCAGGGTTTTACAAAAACTTATGTACGAATTACATCGTTGGCTTGGACATAAAGGAGGCGACGGGCTCACCGCCTGTCTCGTTGCACCAAAAATATCTACGGTGAAAGGTGGGTCGAAGGGATTTAATTATCTAGACTAGACCTTTGTCTATTCCTGTATTGGGAATCGCGTGAAGATATTTATTTGTTTATGTTACAATTAAAACAAATCGGTTCAGCCTTTCCCAAGTTTTTGTAAGACTAACCATCGTTAATTTAATTTTAAATACGGATATGATAATGAATAAATAAGCACAAAACAGTTATGCTAATAATAAGCAAGCAAGCAAATACAATCTCCATTAATATTTCTATAGTAAAACGTTCATATCACAAAGAAACACAAAGTTATGAGGATAAAGGTTCATAAAGGGGATCCCAATGAATAAGTTAATGGAAACGATAAATCTTTTTATTATTTGTAAATATTTTGGACCGTAATGTTAACCGAAATAAGGGTGATTCGAAAAGAAATATATCACTGTTCGGTCTGTTTTGTTTGGTTAAAATAAATTATCATTGAAATATTGTTGACTCTCGGGACCATCGTTAGCAAAAATATCAAGTTATGAAACCAAGTCATCGATTAATAATACTTCAATAATTGTAACTTTATGTGTAAATATTCCTTTTTTAAGCCACCCAGGATTGATTCGCACAGGTTACTGCTATAAGACAGAAGTTCCCGCATCGTTATTTACGTTTTTATTAGGTGTCATTAAAAATAAATAAAAAATTAAATGTCTATGTGTTATCACAGATAAAAAAGCATCAATAATTATCCAATAACCACTTCATTATAATGAAAAGCTTTTTCATAGCTTAAAATCGTTCTCCGCTGTGATAAATTGAAAACCATTTGTCAATGCTTCAAATGTTTACTTGAGATAAATCGCTATTATGTTTTAAGCTTTCGCAGTAACACTCGAATATAATCTGAGGAAACTTGTGCTTTAAAATAGATGTTGGGAGACAAACGTTGTGTGTATTTTTACAATTGCTTTGAATAAGGATAGTATACAAACAAATTGAAGCTAGGTTTATGTTGTTCGAATCACCTGAGTAGCTGAACATTAGAATCATACATACGTATTTAGGTAACTGAATGATATACTATTATTTTTATAGAAAACATACCCAACCAAATTCAAAATATCATTAAATTCCACCTTTTTTAATAAGACGAAAATTAATACAAATAAATAAATATCTCCACATATATATACTAGTATTTTTACACTGGTTTATATAATTATTCTATTTTATACATAACTTGACAAACCTCAAATAACTGAGCTTATATACTACATATGTTTATTTACATCTATAAAGCCTATATCATCACTTTATATCTTCATAAAGCAAAATGGAAATTGAAAATAACATTCATGTAAGCTGATGGAAGCATATTTAATTTCATCACATTTTATAATATAAATATCTTCACGCCATTTCCACACTCACGTTCAACCGAATATATTTTTGGGACACCGTTAGAGGTGTTGACCGTTAAAAAGGTTTTTGAAAATAGTGTACGAGTCTGCCACCTGGGGATCGAACTCGGGAGTCCGACCACCTTACTTTTCGGCTATCGTGACTTGTACGTAACTATGTAAATTCTAGTTTTATTTTTATGTAAAAATAATACGTTTTAAGTAGTCAAGATAGCTGAGAAATTGAATGATCGGAATTTGAGTCATGAGACCTGAGTTTGATCCCCAAGAGAAAGGATCGTACGAAAGAGTCTTAACAGTTTTGTTCAATTTTATCATTGGCTAGGACATAAAGATAGTAAATAATAAATAAATAAATATAGTGATAGGTAATAAAGGTAGTGATAGGTTCAACAGGTCCACGGTCACGCTGTCCCAAAATAAGCTCTTGTGAAGTACGGGTCAAAATGGCTTGATTGTCCAGATCTCGGGCTACCCATGTACAGGGAAAATGAATGAGGTTAAAAAAAATTATAAATTAAGTATTTCTGATAGATATTGGTGCGATAATTGGACCACCATTTTTTCTTTGAACTACAAACTCACTATCCCCTTCCTGGCTAGACTTGCAGGAACATAGACGCTTAAGGGCAAAGAAGCAAAAGTCAGAATAGAATAGCATAGATAGTGACTATCCGCACAAATGTTGAATTCCTCTGTTCCTTTTTACCCCTAGGATTATTGTACTATGTTGTTAAGGCTTTTGTTGTTGCATGAATGGGCCGGCTCGACCGGGGAAGTAACACGACCTCACAGAATACTGGCGTGAAGTAGAAGTTTAAAAAATTTCTACGTTTCGTCTGGTGAGTGCAGGTAAGCGGAGCTTCCCTCCTCCATCTGGGGGTTGGGGGGGAACTCAAAGGCTGGCAACGCATCAGCTATGCCTCTGGTATTGCGGGTGTTCATGGGCTCGTTTCATCACCAGCTGGTTTGCCTCCCTTGTCTATAAAAAAAATAAGGCAAACGAGTAATTTTTTTATTTTCCATCTGTTGTATCTTGGTATTATTATACTTTATTGGTACAATCTTACAGTCAACCATTACGAGTTACAGGTACCGATAGAGAGAGAGAGAGAGAGAGAGAGAGAGAGAGAGGAGACAGTAGGCGGGTATCGACAATAAGTGAAGAAAACAAAAATGTTTGTCTATGCCCGTGTTAAACATAAAAGACTAAAAATGTTATTTCAGATAATAAATGGCCCACCATCGAAATTTTTTAATATCTCATCAAAAAAAGTAATGTTAAGAAATATTACTTTTTTATTTTTTTTTCTGTTCATAAGATAAATAACAATTTACATATTCCAATTATTCAAAGAATAATGATGTCGCATAAGATCCTTTCATTTTAATCCTATTCACCTCTCTCTGTTTTTCAATTCCGTTTCGTTTTATATTGTTATCTATATTTAGGTTCACTATTATACCTTTCTATCTCGTAATATCATCCTAATAACGTTTCCCTTCATTCACTCAGTTCTATTTCCAGAGTCCATTCTCTCGTTTATTTTGATATAATGAAAATTGTACTTGATAAAGGCAATACCGTTGTAATAATGGACAAGACCGAATACTGCCAAAAAGTTAACGATGTTATCCAAGGGGATGATTTTGTGCAATTAGAGTCCGATCCTACGAAGAGATATATCACTGAGATCAAAGAGACTATACAAAATGCATCCTACACTTTTCCCAATCACAATGTTTCTCGGAGTATTCTTGTTCCAATGAATCCTTTGGCACCCACTTTATATGGATTACCAAAAATCCATAAAGAACACGTACCTATGCGTCCAGTAGTCTCATATATTGGTGCTCCAGCATACCCTTTAGCAAAAAGACTAAATGTTCTACTTAAAGAAAAATCCCACTTCAAACCTGCTTATAGTCTGAAAAATAGTTTAGACCTAATTTCCAAAATTAAAGATATATCATTACCTCCTAAATGTTTTCTTTTGTCTTTAGACGTCGAAAGTCTTTTCACTAATGTTCCTTCGAAAGAATGTTCTCGTATACTCGCAGATCATTTCAATAAATGTCGTCTACATCCCGGGGAAGCTAAAGACTTACTTCACTTGACGTCTATCTGCTTGAAACAAAATTATTTCCGGTTTGATAACCGATTTTATTTACAAAAGAAGGTTTAGCAATGGGGTCCCCTTTGAGTCCACTTATGGCGGATATGTTTATGGATAACTATGAAAGACAAAACATAGTTGTCGATAAAAATATCTTATATTATTATAGGTATGTAGATGACATAATTATGTGTTGGACCGGCACCAAAAGACAACTGGACGTTTTCTTTAACAAATTGAAAAGATCCATTCCAAAATTAAATTCAAACTTGAATTGAACAAGACTGCTCCATTAATTTTCTTGATCTTACCATATCAAGGAAAAATAATAGACATGAATTCAAAATTTACCGTAAACCAACTTATACGGATACCGTCATCCCCGCGTCATCGTGTCATCCTTGGCAGCACAAGATGGCTGCTTTCATTGTTATGTAAATAGATTGTTAACAGTCCTCTTAATGAAGAAAACTATTTAAAAGAACTAAAATCTATTTATCAAGTAGCAGTCTCTAACGGATATTCCAAAACATTATTAATAGTATAATTAATAAAAACAAAACAAATAATTAGAAGGTTTCTGTACGCGGTCCCACCCCAAAAATCCAATAATTATGCGGGTAGTCTGACCTACATAGGTCCATTATCTGATAAAATAGCCAGAACTCTTAGACGGAATGGCGTTTGCGTCGCATTCAAGACGGGCAATTCACTTGTGAGTTTGTGCAACACTAAAGATAGGATAGATAAGCAACAAAGATCGGGTGTTTATAGACTTGCCTGTAGTGATTGCGGTGCGGTGTATGTGGGTCAGACGGGTCGTAGTTTTAATACTCGCTATAAAGAGCACTTGGCCGCGTACAGGAACAATAAACCCGATAGATCACATTTTGCCAAACATCTTTTGGAAACTGGACATATTTTACCAAATGACCATTCTTTCCAAGTCTTACACATATGTGACAAAGGGCTCCGACTGTGTGTGCTTGAACAGTTGGAGATAATAAAAGGTGGTGGCGGTGGACGTTTTGCACTGCTGAATGAACAAACAAACGTCTCTGACTCACCTCTTTTAAATATTTTTTCGGGTAGGTCGTGACGCAATTGGCCGTTATTGGTGGGGGTGGCGGCCGGTTGCGTCACGTTAGGTTATAAAAGACTGCTCGAGTGACTCATTTGTCACTCTGCGGTCGCTCATCGTAGAGTCTACTCGCTTGAGGATGCCTTGTTTTGAGGCGAAACACGTGTCGCGTTTTCGGTGGTGGTGTGTGTTACCTGGTTTGAGTGTAGTGGTGGTGGTGCATACAGTGGAGTTGGTGCACACGTCTGTGGAATTGGTGCACGCATCTGTGGGAGGGAGGGTGGTGCTCTTCTTCTTCTTCTTCTCTTCGGACCAGGTAACATATACCTTTTTATATTTTCATGTGGAGGGTTGCGAAGTAATTTTTTAAATAACAACTTTATTTATATTTGTTAGGTTATTTTATACAAAATAGCTACACTATAATAACGTTTAAAGAGCAGCTCGTGACCAAAGCGTGTATTATCGTAAATGGAAGAAAGATCCTATAATTCTTCGCTAAATGTTCATATTAAACTTTTAACATAATGAAATTTAAGATAATGAAGTTTAAATTCATGAAAATTATTAAAAATTGGAGGCCGGCGGGATTTGAACCCATATTCTACACCGTACGGAACGATGCTCGACACACGAAATTATGTGTGTGGGCGACCGTCACACACGCATCAGTCGATTTTTTTATTTCTCGCTTTTTCTTACACCTCTTAGGAAAATAGGCGCTATCTGTTAAGAATTACGCTAACTTCCTACTTTATTTTCATAACTTTACAGATTATGTCAATACAAATATGGTACCAATCACACTTTTGTGATCCATTTTATTGATTTTAAAATATTCAATGTATTATTAAATAAATTATTCGAGCCCGCGACTCCCGCCGTGTAGTATAAATATCAGTATTGTGTGATGCATTCCTACATGCAATTTGCATGCAACGCACTGCATGCAATTTTAAACCGCCCCTGGCTGCGCTGGTTAGCTATACAGACTGAATTAGATCTACGAACGATGTACACACGTCGTCGAAAATGGAAAATTGTAGTGTGAAATCTCACTAGTTACAATGACCGAGTGGTTCACGCCAAAGATGTAAATCGTAAATATTTTTTTACTGAGACGTACTAACTCGGATCTCTTGACTCGAACTAAGTTTACCCAACCCCTCAGCTACAGTGATGATGAATATTTATCTAAATAAAAGTATAAAAATGTAAGCACTATTGTTCCATTCACTAGCACAGATAAACGGTGAATGGCTCACCACCCGTCCCGTTGGGCCAAAAAAATATCAATTATAAATAACGCAATAGAGACATTTTAAATTGGTGTCACAATAGCAGTTATTGTTTAATATCTACAGACGGACAAAGTTTTCAAACGAGCTGAAGTAAGTCGTGAAGTTGACAGAACAAAGACGACAAGAACAAAAGGCGGCGCTATAGTGAACTTAGCTTCAGGAGCAGGCGCGGTTGTATCGAATGTTAATAATTAACCTAAATACCTATATAACCTTAACTTGAAAAATATTGTTCTTAATAAATGAATAGTACTTCTTTACCAGGTTTTTTTATTGTTATTTCTTCAAGAAAGTCGCGATAGCCGAGTGGTTATTCGCGTGGTGGTAGTGATCGTGGTCGGAATTTCGAGTCAAGAGACCCAAGTTTGCTCCCCAGGTGGCGGGCTCTTACCAATGGGTCTTGCAAAAACTTATGTACGAATTGTATCATTTTGTCCCGAAAATATCTTCGGTGAAAGGTGGGTTGAAGGGACTTAATTGTCTAGACCAGACCTCTGTCTACCCCTGTATTGAGAATTTTGTGGAGATATTTATTGATTTTTTTATTTCTTCAAGAACCCCGTAGAGATATATACATTTGGGATAGCATGACAAATGGAAAGCCTATCACCGATCGCCTCTTTAACTTCAGCTAGTTTATGTCAGATAAGTATGTATGGATAATAAACTTAAGAGCAAAGTTTACAAAACGATCGTGAGACCTGTCGTATTGTACGGATCAGAAGTCAGATCAGATCAGAAGTGCTGAGCAACGAAAGTGACGGATGAAAGAAGAGTGCATGCTGCAGAGATGAGAATGTTGAGATGGATGTGTGGAGTGACTAGAAAAGATCGGATAAAGAATGAGTATATAAGGGGAAACTTGAAAGTAGCACCAGTGAGAGAGAAAATGATGAGTGGTAGGTTAGCATGGTTCGGGCATGTAATGAGGAGGGAAGAATGTAATATAGGCAAAAGAATGTTAGAGATGAATGTGGATGGACGAAGAGCTATGGGGAGACCAAAAAAACGATGGATGGATGGTGTGAAAGAATAGATGAGAAAGAAAGGCGTGAGTATTGAGATGACGGGAAATAGAGGAGAGTGGAAGAAGAAGACATGTGTGCCGACAACACATAGCATGGGATAAGGGCAGGAAGAAGAAGAAGAAGTATGTATGGATGATATGTATGTTACGAAACAAAAATAACTGATATACCATACTTAGACCCAAGGCAATGTAAAAAAGTCCAAATATTGAACCTAGTACTTCAGCGCTGGCGATACGATGAAAACCGATATATACACCATGTGTTCACGGAGGTCTTCAAAATACAAAGTTCTAATCAACTTATTTATATTTAATCTTTTTATATCTTAAAATGATCAGCAATTACCCGCTGGAGGGGAGTAAATTCTTTAGACTGCAGTCTTGACAATTTAGTCCCAACAAGTTTCATATCCTAAGCAAATAATTTATCAAGACCACTGTCCTAACCCAGTGAATATGCGTGAAGATAATAAAAAAATAAATTACTTTAAAAATAACAATCACATTATTAAACAAAAACTGCTTTGAATCAATCGCTGCCTATTTATTCAATGACATACTGCATAATGAAGAATAAATATTGACGAAAACACTAATAGTAATAATAGTTTCATGGTTGCACCATGTTAAGCGACAAAAACAATTCTGTTGTCTCATTTTATGTTTGTTATGTCATCATCGCTCATCATTTCCGATTTTAATTCTTTTTTTCACGGTGTATTCTTCCAGTTTGAGGCCCATATTCACCACGTTAAGATCTGATTAGGATATTTACTTTTTTATGTTTTTCAAGAAATTGACTAAAAGAATATCTTTATGCTATTCCTTGTGCTTGTGTGAACAGAGGTCCAGACAATTAGGTCCTTTCTATCTTTCAGCGAATATAGTTTTTGTAACACGTTATAGTTTATGTCCAAGCCAACGATAGAAATCATACAAAAGATTTGAAAAATAACTCATTAGCATGAGCCTACCACGTGAGGATCGAACTCTGGTCGCTTTACTTCAATTACAATCACCCAACCACTCGGCTATCGTACCTCGGTGACACTTGAATTGGGTTCGATTAAAAAAAATGTTTTTACTGTACCCTGGTTCTGGAATATTTAGTCAGTATACTTTTTCTTACCCCTTTCTATCCGTTCCATAAATGATACATTACAATTTAAAGTATCACATTGAAATAGATTTACGTTTTCACTATCTTTCCGACAATTTCCCGAAAAAAGGAATACAAAGAATGACTATTTATTTATTTATTTATTTACACTTTATTGCAAACCTCACAAAGAAAGTTATACAAAGGGCGGACTTAATGCCATTAGGCATTCTCTGCCAGTCAACCCGAGGCGTGGAGAAATATTGTTAAGGTGCTTTAAACTGGGTTACAGAAAAAGAAAATCAATATAGGACCTAACGAAAATAAAGATGCAATATAAAATACTAATACAAATAATAAATACATATATAAAACTTAAAAACATTATTATGACTGTAATGACCAATCACTAATTCTAACTGACAGTTAAAAGGTGTTCATGTACAAGTCTTTTAAATATCGACTTATTGGTAACTTTTCTGATGTCTTCGGGCCTTTCAGAATTCCAGAGCAGTGTAGCCTGAATGGTAAAGGAGTGACGAACAAAATTGGTAAAGTGTTGCGGGATACTCATCTTGTAATTAGATGAAGACCGCAGGCACCGATCATGAATTGAGCATTGAAACTGAAATTTATCCTTAAGATACGAAGGGTAAGTAGTATCATTTATGATTGAGAAAAGAGCAAGCAGAATTCTAGAGTTTCGCCTTTGTTGAATAGTAAGCCATTTAAGACGAGAACGGTATTGTGAAATATGGTCATACTTACGAAGGTTGAAAATGTATCTTATACAATTATTAACAAGGCGCTCTAGCTTGTTTAGAAGATCTTTGTTCAAATCACAGTAGCACACATCTGCATAATCAATGATTGGTAAAATGAGCGTCTGGACAAGCATAAGCTTAGTTTCCCATGGAAGAAGATTTTTGAGGCGATAGAGCACTCGTAGCGTGGCGGTTACGGCTAACTTCAGTTATGTGTTTTCCCCAGTTCAAGGTGTTATCGATATGTAGCCCAAGATTTTTAACAGAGCCCGAAAATGGAATCACTGTATCGTTATAACGTATAAAGGGTAGGTTTCCAACAGCTAGCATTTTTTACTTTTAGCTAGTATTTTTTGCAGCTAGTATTTTTTATTTTTTACTTTTTTTTATTTTTAGCACAACTTTAGCTAGCATTTTAGTACTACCAACCAGCAAAGATTGGCATTTTGTTGCATTCACAGATACACCAAAGCGTAAGGACCAGTCTGATACTGCTTGCAGACAGTCATTTAATTTATTAATTGCATCGTGGAGTTCTTCAATATCAGACTGTACATAAATCCGCAGGTCGTCTGCATACAGATGGTACGAACAATTAATATTAGAAGTGATAAAATTTATAAAAATTGAGAAGATAATGGGAGAAAGTATACCGCCTTGCGGAACGCCACAACCTAGTCCCGCCCATTGAGAGGTCTTTTGTCCCATATAGACCGATTGCTGACGTCCGCGAAGATAAGAAGAGAACCACTCCAATACCGCGGAAGCGAATTTAAAGTTAGAAAAAATTGCAAGGAGGATATCATGGTCGACTGTGTTAAAAGCATTCGAAATGTCCACAAGCACCATAACTGTAACTTTCTTCTTCTCCTATTGTCATGACTATTGTCATGGTTATAGCTATATCATTTGTCATAGTAAATTACTTGAAGTAACAATTACAAAATACACTCCATAACATATTTATTAGGATTGTGAATAGACTTTTAGGAGTTACTTTTATTTATTTATATATCTTCACGCACAATCCCTGACGGGATAGCCAGAGAGAACAGATCGCCAAGTGTCACGATCCCTGGATACTTCTTTCGCTTCTTTCAGATTCATCATCTTCTTCATACATGCACGTCTAGGTATCCGAGTACTCTTGACCCTCCCCTCTTCGAGCAATTTACTCAAATGGTCTTCGAAAGTTAGTCTCGGTACACCTCGACACCTTTTAATATTAACTTTCGCGCTATATATTTTCTTCACCAATTGGGTCTTCTCTCATTTGCTCAACTTGCCCAAATCATCGAAGAACGCCCTTATCCATTTTTGTGACAAGGTCCTCTTTCAAACCTGCAATATTGCGATTCTCTTCGTTTCGCTTTCGGTCGGCCATGGTAAGGCCGCACATTTTACGAAGAGATCGCATCTCCACTGCATTCAACCTGCTTTTATGCTTCTTCTGGCATACCCAGGTTTCGCTGCCATATAACAAAGTCGGTACCAACACTGCGTTATGTATTGCAAGGCGTGCACTTTTCACCACGCCTTGCCTTTTGACTAACGCAGTCAAGGCACCATTGACTTTGTTCCCGGCAGCGACACGCCTGTCCACATCTAAATCACATCTTCCATCCCGGCTAAACGCACTCCCCAAGTACTTTTCGCAAGTTACTTTTCGGAAATTAATTATTACAGAGATGCATAAAATTATGCTACACTATTCCTAATTCATATATAAACATTACTTGGTCGGAAAAGAAGTACTACTTCTTCTGTTCTATTTTTTTCTTAGAAACAATTGTGCATTTTATAATAACGACCTATATTTTTTATAATTTAAATTGATTTCTATTCCTAAATTTACAACGGAAATCATTAAACTGGCACTGTTTATTGGATATGTGTCAAATCAATTACGCCAATAATGACACATGATGTCAGATATATACGATAAAATATAAAAACAGATGTGAAGATCGATTTCGTAGCATTTGATGTTGTGACAGAAAACAAAATTTAATGATGCAACATAATTATATGGTTGTATAGCATTACTTATTATAGTAATATATAAGGTTGTCTCGATAGCCGAGTGGCTGGTTGATCGGGATTTAGAGTTAAGAGTCTCAAGTTTGATACCCAGGTCGCAGGTTCGTACAAATGATTTATTTTTCAAAAATTATAGTACGAATTATATCGATGTCCCATAAAGACGGCGACGGGCGACAGCGACGGGCTCACCACCTCTAGCGTTGTCCCAAAAAAAATGTCTTAAGTGGAGGGTGGGTTGAAAGGACTTTATTGTCTAGACCCGTATCTTACCCAGTATTAGGAATGGCGTGAAGATATTTCTTATCTAAAGTACGAGGGATCTGGTTTTGCTATTGTAGATCCGCTTGTCAAGCGTTGCAAGCTGATGGCATGGAAAACCCTCTTTTAAAGTAAATTTTATGAATTGACGATCACAGTACCAGACGCCTCATAACTTAGACGCTGCTCCCCTTGAATTTTGGTCTGATATTTTCGAAATACTGTGTGGTTACGGCGTAAAAATATACTCGTATCACCTTATTTCTTCACGTACATGTCGTAAGAGGCGACTATGCAAATAACCTTTAATGTTCCTTAGGCTACCGATATATGGCGGTATAACCATAAAGAGAAATACTGTAATACTAAATGAAAATTCCTCAGAGCAGTGACGGGAAGATGCAAGATGAAGGAGCGATCGCCAATGCAGTTGTCAAGCGTGGAGATTATAGCAAATCCTCCCATACGAGAGTCCAGCAGTGGACTTTAACTGCTTGCACTTTAGCAGCTATGCTAATTCATTATTAAATAAAAGAGAAAAAAAAATTTAACTGACACGGGCGGGATTCGAACTCTTGGCCTCTCTTGTCCTCTCCCATACCTTGGAAACGATCTTACCTTCGAGTCACCGTGCCGTCTAATACGCATCAGTTGAAATTTTAAATTTCTTTATTTTATTTATGCCAGTTTTTGGCATCGGTGTTTTTATCATTTTTAAATACTTTATCTGTTTAATTTAATTACAAAAAGTTGAGCATAACTTTATGCTTTAAAATCATTAAAAAATTGCATAATGATTATTCATTAATTTGCCAAAAAGATAATAAGTCACGATAACCGAGTATTTGAGTGATAGGGTTTCGAATCAAGAGTCCCGAGTTAGATCCCTAGGTGTCAGTCCAATACAACCAGTACCAATGAGTTAATTCAAAAATATGAGTAAGAATAATATTGTCAGCTTGAAGATAAAGGCAGCGATGGGCTCACCACCTGTCACGTTGTCCCAAAAATATACTCGGTAGAAAGTGGCGTCGAAGTACTTAACTGTTCAGACCTCTGTGTGTTTACCACCGTATGGGGAATGGCGTGAAGATATACAATAATAGGTATGATGTTGAATAAATTAAAATATTTTGTCCGTTATAATTTTGCTGCAAAAGAAAAAATATTTCGTAAACAAATTACTCATAAATTTGTGCGTCCACGACCGTAATTCATGCGATTTACAGGCGTGATAAGAAAGAACAATAAATGTTCAAGTCTCAACGAACATAATCCTCGAGACCGAAGATTACAAGAATTAATTTATCTAACTAAATTCCTAAAATCTTGTACATAATTGCAGCGACTACATTTATTACATTTGCAGCACTTAAAGAAAAACTGTAATAATCTTACAGCCTTACTCCTGGTGGCATGAAATCAAATTAAAATTCTTTATTTGCGGTATGTAAGGTACTAAATTTTATCTTATTCAAAGTAACTTTATCAATTACATTAAAAATTCAATTAATACATTTTTTTTCATTTATTTGATTCACCGATTGATTAACAATTAAAATGTATTGTTAATATTTATAAATTCATAGTCACTATAGCTGAGTGGTTGGGTGACCAGAGTTCGAGTCAGGAGACCCGATTTCGATCTCAACAATTAGTTTTCTCAAAAACTTATAAATGAATTATATCGTTGGCTTGGAGATAAAGACGGCGACGGGCTCAGACCACCTGTCACGTTGTCCCAAATATCTTCGGTGGAAGGTGGGCCGAAAGGACTTAATTGTCTAGACCTCTGTCTACCCATGTAAGGGAATGGTGTGAAGTAATATATAAATTCCTCAACTTTATAGTAACTTTTTTCTAGTCACGACCTTCGAAGTGAATTTATAACACTTAGTGAATGGCATTGTTTTAATTTGTTTAGGTAAGTTATTATTAATTAAGTCACGATAGACGAGTGGTTGGGTGGTCGGAAATTGAGTCGAGAGACCCGAGTTCGATCCCCAGGTGGCAGGCTCGTACCATTGGTTTTTTCTAAAAACTTTTGTACGAATTTTATCGTCGGCTTGGACATAATGGCGGCGACGGGCTCACCACCTGTCACGTTGTCCCGAAAATATCTTCGGTGGAAGGTGGGTCGAAGGGACTTAATAAGAATAAGAATAAGAATAATTTATTTGCATAAAAACTAATTACAATAATCTATCCAATGTTGGGACATCCTTTTAAGCAAATAATTACTTGTGCCAGAATGCCCCGCTCTTCCATAAATGTGTTTTTTACAAATAAACATAAACATAAAGCATTAATTTGAGATAACACTCTCTTAACTACTATTATAAATACAAAGGTAACTATTTAACTGCTAAATATCTACTAAGCATAAATCTACATAACTTATACTACGAAAATTACTATGATTATGTCTATACTACTTTACTGACAGATTTGCTAAATCTAATTATTTTAAAACATTGTGTGTGTGTGTGTGTGTGTGTGTATGTGTGTGTGTGTGTGTGTGTGTGTGTGTGTGTGTGCGTGTGTATATGTGTATGTGTGTGTGTCATTTGAATGTGTATTAGAGCATGTGCATATCATATTACATATTCATATCTAATAAAGATTCAATCTCATCATAATTGTGGGACAAAAGCCATTCAGAAACTACCTTTTTCAGCTTTTTTGACAGTACAGGATAAATGTTTAAAGATCTATTCAATTTACAATATAGATAACCGGATTGACTCTTTAACTGGCGATCGGCAAAATTTGTTTTAACGGGATCTTTTTCTATAATAATTCTCCGTTTTATGCTAGTATTGGAGTTAAAGAATACTGTTTTATGTTTTTCTATTATAAGTTGTAGTATGTATAATTTTCTAACACTCAATATCCCAGCTATGGAATAAAGTTCTTCTGTAGGAAATCTGTAGTGTTTATTCAATAAAACTTTCAATAATAATCGCTGACCACATTCCAATTCTAAAAATTTTGATTTAGAAGCTCCACCCCACACCGGAATACAGTATGTCAGAATTAACTGAGCAAGAGCAGTATATACTTGTTTTAAAATTTTAGTGGTTGTCACGTCTCTTAGATTTTTAAAAATCCAGACCAGTTTCCTTATTCTGCTAGTCGTGGCTTCAATATGCGGGTGCCAAGAAAGCCTTTGGTCTACTATTATCCCCAAATACCTAGCGGTAGTTACTTTCTCAATTTCAGGACACGAGCATTAATCACTAAATCCACAACTATGTATTTTGAGTTTCAATCCACAACTATGTATTGTGTACCTCTAATGCCGATTCTTTCCAACTTCTGTAATAAAGTTGGTATGGAAACGGTATCAAAAGCCTTTTAAGGTCCAAAAATACAGCCAAACATTTATTTTTACCATCAAGTTGTTCAACTATATTTGAAGTTAGATCCAAAATGACGTCCTGAGTACACTTTTTTGCCTAAAACCATACTGAGAATCGGATATAATATTGTACTTATTAAGATAATTTAATAGTCTGATATTTATTAATTTTTCTACTATTTTTGAAATAGCCGGTAGGATAGAGATTGGTCTATAATTACTAACTTCACCTTTATCCCCGCTTTTATAAATAGGAATAATAACAGATTTTTTAAGTAATTAGGAAATTCTCCTGTAGAAAAACAAATATTAGCAAAGTGACAGATGATGGGGACTACAACATTTTTGATAATTTTAAGAAATTAGTAGATATATTATACCATCCCGCAGCACTGTTTGTTTTAAATTCATTAATATGGTATTTACTTCATTATAATCTGTGTCTATTAAGGTAAAAGATGAAGGCCGAGCATCGATTGTTCGAACAGAATCAAAATTTTTAACTGTTAACTTATTACGTACTACTTCGTCGGCAAGTTCTCGTCCAATATTAGAAAAAGTTATTTATAGAATTTACTGATTTAAGAGGGCAAGGTTCTAATTGTAAGAGCTCATGATAATAAGTTATGTTTTGTTTAATACTTGTTATATTTTTTATGTTTTGCCATAGCACTTTGGGATTCTTATTCAATAATTGTGATGTTTCATAATTGCGTTTTAGTTTTTAATAAGTAATGTACAGTAATTACGATATCTTTTATAAGTGATTTTTGTATTTCATCAAAAGGATTCATTTTAAGTCGTTTCTGCATTTGATTTATATTCCTTATACAACGCAAAATACCAGATGTTATCCATGGTTTTATCGTTCGTTTACTTTTAGGAACAGATACTGTTTTAGTATTCTCTTCTAAAGATTCCATAATTTTATTCATTAATATCTCAATCAGCTGATTAGGATCATTACATAGTAATAAAGTAGATAAGTTTTTATTTGCCAGACTATTGAAAGCTTGATCATAATCAATAAATGTTTTTGTTTTAAGACAAGTCTTTACATCCTTTAATTTAGCCAAGCACACTAACACCATGTTATGATCAGTTACAGTAGTATTCATAACAGCTACGTTAGCATTATTCTTTTTCCTACAAAGCTTTAAAATAACATGATCCAGACAGTTATTTTGTCGAGTAGCAATCATATGGCCTGGTAACATACCATATGTAGATAACATACCTAAGTACTTAGTCCTGTTTCTTCGTTCCATGTCAAGTTCATTAGCTTTCGGAATAAGGTTAATATTTAAATCTCCTGTAAGAATAATATTTTTATAATTTTTATTTTATCCAAATGCGTTTGAAGTGATTCATTAAATTTTTGAGTATTCGCATTGAAGGCGATCGATAGATTCCAAGAATAATATAATTAAAATTTCTACTTGTAAGGACGATGCATGTTCTAATTTTATTTATTTAACTTTGGGTTTAAGATCGTTCTTAATAAACACCGTTACTCCATCGTTTTGATTAAGGTGAAATGTAGTTGCAAAAGACGTGTAGTTATTTATTTGAGGTATACTTTTATTATTATTAAGTCTACATTCAGTTAATATTAAGATTTCAACTTCAAATTTAAGGTGCGATAAAGTTACTTGTAAGTCATCTATATTTTTACATATGCTTCTGACGTTTTGTGTAATAATTGTAAGGTCGTTCTTTTTATTTGTATATACTTATTTAGTCTAGTCTTCGATGTCACAGTTAACTGATCTGGCTATTTCGGTATCGTCTATTTCATTTATGGTTAATAAAGAACTATTCATTGCAGATCCTCAAAACGAAGTTGTAGGTGATTGACTAGAAATGACGCTGTTGAGATATGAAATCTGTATACGGCTAGTATGTAAAAACTGTGAATATAACTTAACAATTGAAAAACAAGAATAAGTATGATTGAGTGATGCAGAGAATACTATATTGAATGTTGAGTTTAAATGTGTGTAAGTTACTAATAATATAGAGGATAGTTGTTTGATGAGTTACGTGTGCATTTATGGTTAAGGTATGATAGACGTTATCATATTTACGGGTTTTGTAGGTGTGAATGAGTGTAGGTGTGTGTATGTGTTATATATAAGATTAATTTTAATAATTATGGTGCGGTACAAAAGAAAATTATTTAGATATCTATGTAACAAAAATATTTTTAGATTATCCAAAACTAGTCAATCACTCTGAAGCAATTTTTGGATTTGTAGCTCATGCTTTATCTGTATTATAGGAGAATTTTCGTCTTTTCTAATATATACTTTACCGTAAGAGGTCCAGCAAAACTTATATGATTTTGACTTGACTAGGTCTCTCCCAAGAAAATGAAGTCGAGATGACTTGGCAGTTAGGTTCTCAGATAAGAATACTGGTGTGTCTTCAGCTATTCGAAGTCCTAGATGTTTTGCACATATTTTTGACTTGTGTTTTATGTTAAATGCTTTGCTCATTTTAAGAAAGTCATTTTTAAGCAAAGTGGAATTAGTTTGAACTATATACTATATTAGGTGTATTTCGTACTCCCTCTTTTTTAGTCGTATTATATATATATATCTTTTATACTTTCTTTATTTATTTCGCTTCCAATATTTTTAGACAAACAAGTGACCATGTGGACAAGGTCTTCTTTTGTTTCATTTTCCTTTTTTGGTACATTTTTAAGTTCAAAACTAGTTATCTTTGCAAGTCCTCAACTTTGTCTTCTAAAATACTAATGTATCTTCGGTCTTCTTGATGTTGACTTTCTAATTTTTCTATTTTCTTTCTATATTCTTCGTTTTGAGCAGTGAGGATAGCAATAGATTTTTCAATATTTTTGTTTGATTGCTGAATATCCGCAAGTGTTGGAGCAATCTTTTAAGTTCATCACCATGGTTGGATATCATAGAGATAATTAAATTTTTCATCTCTTCCTAAATACAGATAATTCATTGCTTATATCCTCAGTAGCTCTTTTTCTTTTATTTCGGCTTGAAACATATGTAGATGCGGAAGCAGAATCATCTGAGTTTTTATGGAGAGGTTTGTCTCAGATAAAGATTTATTCATGTTAGTCTCCATAATGTATTTACAAATAAGAAAATCCAATTAAATTTATTCTTGATTTACCGATTACGGAACAGCTATTAAAAATGCGGATTGTTATTTATGTTATGTAAACGAAGAAAAAATATACGTGATACTGAGTTTTTGTACTATTTGAAACACTTTAAAACATGTAGCACATCACGAACGATCGTAGCAATGAACCGTAGCAGCTGATTTCGTAGACGTAGTCGATGGGTGGGGCATGCATTGAACGTAGCACTTGAATGGATAACTACTTCTAACTATGAGCTCCTGGTACTTTATAAGAAGTAATTGAATTTAAAAATTATAGTTTTAAAATTGAATTTAAACTAAAATTTCGATACACACGTCCGCTCTCGAACACGATCCGGGGGGAAGAGCTATCGAATAGACCTCTGTCTACGCCTATTTTGGGAATTGCGTGAAGACATTTTTTTATTTTTTATTATTAATTGTATTGCACATGGTAAAACTATTTTTTTGATGTCTTTTCTGGGTTTATTGTAATTTTTGCTTCCAAAAATAAGTTAATATTTTGTTTTACAAATTTGCATCTTCAAATATGTAAAGAACATATTTATTTCCCCGTGGAATCGTTAAATTTAACCGTTGATAATTAAGAATGAAATTTTAATAACAATTTTAATTTAAAAAATAAAACTAAAATAAAAATAAAATAAAATATCTTCACGCAATTCCCAGTACAGAGGTCTAGTGTAGACAATTAAGTCCCTTTGACCCACCTTCCACCGTAGATATTTTCGGGACAACGTGACAGGTGGTGAGCCCGTCGCCATCTGCCCAAGCCGAAATGAAATTCTTACATAAGTTTTTGAAAAACTCATTGGTACTGCCACCTGGGGATCGAACTTGGGTCTCTCGACTCGAAATTCCAACCACCCAACAACTCAGCTATCGTGACAATTTTAATTTGATCTATATTTAAATGAGTACATAAACTATAAAAAGTATCGATAACACAAAAGCACGATAGAGAGATTGGGGTTTTTAGAAACTTATGTAAGAATTATACATAAGTTGCTTGGACATAAAGACGGCGACGGGCTCACCACCTGTCACCTGTTGTTCCGAAAATGTCTTCGGTGGAAGGTGGGTCAAAGGGACTTAATTTTTTAAGACTTAATCTCTGTCTACCCCTGTATTGGGAATTGTTAAGATATTTATTTGTTTATTTATTTTAGTACATAAACACGGACATCATCATAAACATTGTTTTAATACCAAACCGAGTAGCTAAAATACTTGTGTTATGGTATCGGAATCAACAACCAGACTCGATACAATCTACGAAATGTCGGTCCTATTCGGGATTAGAATCTACGAACTCAGAGGTGGTTTCGTATTCATTAAGATTTACGTTTAAAATAAATAAATTTTATCTTTCAGCCAAAAATACAACAAACTATTTAAAAAAGTATGTATGAGTGTCAGTTCGAACTTGATGATGTGATTTTGTGTTCGATCACGCGTCAGGAAGACAAACTTAGCACCAGACGGCGGCAGCCGTAATGGCATTTGTGTGTTAATGTGTACACTGAGGCGTCTGTGCGCCATCAAACATATTTGTCAAATATTTGCTTATTATATTTGATACACGATAGCCAAACTATTCGGTAGTCTGACAAGCGTGTTGGTAGGATATGTTTGTGTGTACTCAATCAAAAATTGGTCAACACATGTTTTAATATTATTATGATACGATGTTAATTTGACAATTTTTCACGATACAGAACCCTGCATCTTCATAAGTTTTTACCTGGGACTGACAGAGGACACAAATAATTATAATTTAAGTCGTTTCGTCTAAGTGTATGTAAATATTCTAACACTGTTTCTTTCTTCGCTGTGAGACAGTAAGATTTTAATTGTTAAGGATATTAAGTAAGTAAGCAGATAAATATGTTCAGCCTTGCGACTACAAATCGGAAAACTTAAAGGGCAATCGGTAATGTCGGCCGACGATTGCCCCTCTTCTACTGGTCGCCTGTTCGTCACCGATCGTGCATCGAAGATTCAGTTTCTGGTCGATACCGGAAGCGACCTCTGCGTCTTCCCGCGGTCGCTGCTGCGAGAACGTCGTGCCCGGACAACTTATCAGCTAATGGTTCTTGTATAAACACTTATGGTTATGTGCATTTATATTTAGATTTTGGTTTACGTCGAACATTTCCTTCGCGTTTTGTTGTCGCCGACGTAACTAAACCAATTATAGGTGTAGATTTTTTAAATTATTATAATATTGCCGTAGACTGCCGAAATAAGCACATTACCGATAATACTACATTTGTAACAGCCACTGCTCCACGAGTAACATGTAACAATAAAATTTCTTCCGTGAAAGTTTTAACAGGGGAAACAAAGTATCATAGCATACTTAAAGAATTCCCCGAGATCACTCGACCAGCAGGTACGCACCGCACTACACCACACAACACTGTACACCATATTCGCACGACACCAGGTCCACCAGTATCTTGTTCACCTCGTCGCCTCACCCCCGATAAACTTAAAATAGCTCGACAGGAATTTCAATCCATGCTTAACAGTGGTATAGCCCGGCCATCGGAAAGCTCTTGGTCATCGCCACTCCACTTGGCCCCGAAAAAAGACAATGGCAGGCGTCCATGTGGAGATTACAGGATGTTAAATGCTCGTACTATCCCGGATCGGTATCCAATTAGGCACATTCAGGACTTCGCACATAGCATTTGTGGTTGTAAAATATTTAGCAAGTTGGACCTTGTCAAAGCCTACAATCAAATACCAGTCGTTCCCGAAGATGTACCTAAAACGGCGATTACGACACCCTTCGGATTATTTGAGAAATATTTCAGAGGCTTAAAAACTATGGAATGGTAATAAACACGTCTAAGTGTGTTTTTGGTGCACAAGAAGAAGCTTTCCTGGGCTACCTGATCTCCGAGGCAGGAACCAAACCGCTTGACTCCAAGGTCGAAGCCGTAAAAAAATTCCCATTGCTTAGCAATGTGCATCAGTTAAGATATTTTCTAGGCATGGTTAATTTTTACAGGCGATTTATACCTCACGCAGCAGACATACAAGACCCACTTAACGCTTTATTAATCGGCAAAGTAAAAAATACGCAGCCATACAATTAGCGGACGAATCACGGAAGGCGTTCGAGCTGTGTAAACAAAGCCTATCCGACGCTGCATTACTGGCGACTCCTGACAGCCAAGCAAAACTGGCTTTAGTCACAGACGCGTCGGATAAAGCAATAGGTGCTGTCTTACAACAATTAAGCAACCCTTAGCATTTTTCTCACGAAAGCTAAGCCCTACCCAAGTAAAATATTCACCCTATGACAGGGAACTTCTAGCAATATACGAGTCGATAAAATATTTTAGACACATGTTGGAAGCAAGACATTTTATAGTGTACACTGACCATAAGCCGTTAAGTTTCGCATTTCATGAAAGGAAGACAAACTGTTCGCCTAGGCAGCGTAGACACTTAGATTATATCTCCCCAATTCACAACGGACATACGGCACATTTCGAGCAAAGACAACGTAGTTGCCGATATGTTGTCACGTGTCGAAGAGCTGGAAGCCCCGATCGATCTGGAAGCCCTAGCTAAAAGTCAAGCTTCCGATCCAGAACTTGATAACCTTATCAGGGAAGGGTCTTCACTTCGCTTAGAAAAACATACCTTACCTGGAAGCTGCTTTCCACTGTACTGTGACAACAGTAAAGTAGTAAATTACCCCGTGCACGATTCAAAGAAATACACATCGATCTTGTAGGGCCATTGCACCTGTCTGAGGGCTATCGCTATTGTTTGACATGCGTCGACCGTTTTACTCGTTGGCCCGAAGCTGTACCTATTTCTGATATCACAGCTGAAATAGTGGCTAAAGCACTGCTGTCATGTTGGATATCCCGATATGGATGCCCGACAGATATCGTCACAGACCGTGGACGACAATTTGAATCAACTTTGTTCAAACACCTTTCTAAGATCCTTCACCTGGATTTCAACATAAGAGGACTGCTGCCTACCACCCTTCAAGTAATGGGCTCGTAGAGAGATTCCATAGGCAACTCAAGGCGTCCATAATGTGCCACGCACGAGAAAAATGGACTGAGTCATTGCCTTGGGTCCTATTAGGAATACGCACTTCGTTTAAAGAAGACCTACAAACAACTTCAGCTGAATTAGTCTATGGCGCACCCTTAAGACTGTCTGGAGAATTTTTTGAGCCATGCGATACTAGCACTGCGGATATAACAGAATTCAGTTCACGCTTACGCAGCTTCGCTCAAAAATTAAAACCTGTACCAGCGTCTCGCCTAGTAATCAAAATATATTTATTTTTAAAGACCTAGCTAATAGCACTCACGTTTTTCTACGAGAAGATGCTAACCGTGGTTCGATACAGTCCGCCTACAGTGGTGAAAGGAAAAGAAGTCACTGTATCGGTCGACCGCCTCAAACCAGCCTACCTACTCTGTGATACAAGTTCAAACCCAGATACTCATAATCACAAAACAATAACAAACGAGTACACAACACGTTCCGGACGACGCTTTTTTTTTTTTTTTTGATAACCATGGAGGAAATGTTTTATGCACGAACGTCCCTTGGCCGAGAGGCCACCGAAACAAACAGTGTCGGGCTCGAATCTCAGAAGGAGAAGCATATCGACTAAAACCATCCACGGGATGCTGTTGGCCCGGAGGCCTTTACAGCTTCGTCTAAGGAGACTTGCGAGGAGAGGCACGCAAGTTAGAGTTGAAGACAATAATGGCTGCTGCTGCGAAGCGCTGCGTCCCCTAGAACGAAAGAGATGACTTCCGACATGGGGGAGGGGCCATGCGAACCGAGGGCCCCAGTTGGTTTGGAGGAAAATCTCCTCTCGGATCGCCTTGTGTTAACCTTTTAGTGACGACTACGACCACGAGAAAGTCTCGTGCTAGTCGTGAAATTACGACGATGGTGAGGTTGTGTAAGCCGCAGAACGCGGCTTGTGTCTGTGTGTGTGCGAAAGTACGTATCCGGACGACGCATAAAATTTACGGAATTTTATCGCCCTTAACCAGGTCTCTGGAGGGGGGTGATGTAGGAGATCTACATTACGCGTAGATATATCTCACCGCCCGTTAAGTTTAAAAGACGAATACTGTTACATGTACCCGAGGAAGCGGTGGCTGACCGGCCGCTGCGCGGGGGCAACGCCCACTTGTTCAACCGTCAGTCGCATCTCGCTTCCGACGCTAACCGCACGCCGCTTTTATAACACTCAGGGTTAACTGTTAACGTATCTTCCGATTTAAATTCGTGTTCGTATTTATTATAGTGTAAGACTTTTCTGTCCCTATTTCTCGTTTGTAGTCTTTCTCATGTAACTTTCTCCTTCTTAATGTGTGTCGTGGGACTTTCTGTAAATATATATTTTAGTGTAAAAGAGACTTTCCTTCTTGCCTACTCTGCTTTGCTTGCTTTTCGCCTAATATCAATAATAATAATAATTATTATCATATATGAATGATACTATATTTATTAGTGAAATATCTTTATATACATGAGCACAGTATGTCGTTGGCTTTGTCACTAATACGGCAATACGCTTATTACCTGTCACATTAACAGAAATAATTGTCGATAAAAGGTGGGTCAAAGGAACAAAATTGTCTATTATACAAAACTTATTTTAAGTATTATTACATATTATATATTAAGTTATTAGTCATTATCCCGAAATATATATCGCGGAAGGTGGTTTGAAAGAACTTAAATGTCTAGACCTCTGTCTACCCCTGTATTGGGAATGGCATGAAGGTATTTTATTATATATTTTGTATTTAGAAAAAACGTGACACAAAAGGAAGAAAAGGCACAGGCCTGTTCAATGTATTGTACATTTTTCGTATTTCAGTAGAAAACTTTCTACCATAGAGAGCGCTTCTTTATTTTGCTTCATAAACTTTGTGTCTATTTATATTTTTATTGCAAGTTAAAGTGAACTACACAAACTACATAAAAGAATCCTGCAAATCGCTATCCCGTGAGCAATAGTTTCAGTTTACAACCTAACTTCCTGTTATTATATACTGCATTCAAGTATGAAACTAAATTTTAATAGGAATGCAGTTGAACATTAATTTGTATTATTACAAACTGGACACAGCATTTCATTTTTATAAATCTGTTGTTTTCTAGTTAAATAAAAGCCTCTCGGATTTCCTCCCAGTTACCCGTTTTCATAAAAAAAAAATTCACGCCATTTACACTACACAATTAAGTCCTTTCTACTCACCTTTCACCGAAGATATTTTTTTGGGATAACGTGGTGAGACCGTCGCCGTTTTTATATTCAAGCTAACGATATAAATCATATACGATTAAGGTTTTTGAAAAAACCATTGGTACGAGCCTGCCACTTGGGGATCGAATTCGGGTCTCTTGATTGAATTCCGGCCACCGAACCACTATCGTTTTGATCGTCATTGTAATTTTAACAAAAATAATTTATTTTAGGATATCCGTTCAGTCTTCGTAATTTTTTGTTTTAATATTTAACAAAATTAAGAATTATTATTTTATTTTCTAATGAAACAGTAGAATCTCACTTAAATTTGACTTGATCTCAAATAAAAATATTTGCATCTAAAATTCATAGAAAATAAACTGTTTGTAAGCGACCTTCCTTTACTTTGGCGACCCCTGCTGGCTAACTTCTTACCTTCGAGCCGAGTCTGACACGAATCAATTGAAATTTAAAATTTGTCTTGTGTAAGCATCAGGTATGGGGATAAGTTAATGAAGGGAGCGATCACCTTATTCCCAGCTTGGGCTTATAGGGCTATCTAGAAAGAATCTTAATTTATTATCATCATAAAATTGTAATTGTAATTTCTTTCTCCGTTAGAGGAACATGGGGAACAAAAAATTCTAACAATAAACGAATGTTTATTGTTATTTGAAAAAAAAAAATATCTTCACGCAATTCCCAATACAGGGGAAGACGGAGGTCAAGTCTAGACAATTAAGTCCCTTTGACCCACCTTCCACCGAAGATATTTTCGGGACAACGTGACAGGTGGTGAGCCCGTCGCCGCCTTTATGTCCAAGCCAACGATGAAATTCGTACATAAGTTTTTGAAAAACTCATTGGTACTGTCACCTGGGGATCGAACTCGGGTCTCTCGACTCGAAATTCCGACCACCCAACAATTCGGCTATCGTGACTTACTATTATATTATATTATATTGTTATTTCAAAGATTAAATAGTCATGATAGCCGAGTAGTTGAGTGATCGGAATTCGAGTCACGTGACCCGAGTTAGGATCCCCAAGGCCCGTGCCAATAAGGTTTTACAAAACGCATGTACGACTTATTTCGTTGGCTTGGACACAAAAAAATACGGCGACGGGCTCACCCCTTATTTATCACGTTGTCCCAAAAAGTGTCTTCGGTGGAAGAAGCGACGAAAATACTTCTCTGTCGAGACCTCTGTCTGCCCCTGTATTGGACGGGAATGGTGCGAAGATGAATAAATTATTTGATTTGATTTGATTTTAATACACACAACATAGAGTTAGGTAAATATTAATACAATAACAACATTTATGATGCATTGTATTTGCTGATTTTATGTTGTAATAAATGAGAAGTCTCTAAAAACCCTGTTATTTAAACTTTGTTCGAGGGAACACAATGAAATGATGAAAAAAATTGTAAAAAAATCCCATCAGAGAATTATTTTCCAATTTAAACTTTGGCGGACTAACCGGTGAATTGTCAGTGCGTTGACGTCGGTTAGATTAACAATTCTTTGGGTATCACGCCGCGAGATAATACTACCTAATCGTGGATGGGTAAATCGAGGTGTATATTTAAATTAAAAAAGTGTATTAAAATATACAAGGTATTTTCGCATATATACACACAGGTTTTCAATGTGTCGCCAGCTCCGAGGCCTTACCTCTTTATGTTAAAAAAATATATCACAAACATACAATACAAATTCACATATGTACTCTATATGATTATATTTTGACGAAGTCACGATAGCCGAATGTTTGGGTGGTCGGAATTTCGAGTCAACAGACCCGAGTTCGATCTCCAGATTGTAGGCTCGTACTCATGGGTTATTAAAAAATAGAATTTTATCTTTGGCTTGGACATATTGACGGCGACGGGCTGAGCACCTGTCACGTTGTCCCAAAAAATATCTTCGGTGGAAGGTGGATCGCAGGGACTTAATTGTCTAGACTAGACCTCTGTCTACTCCTGTATAGATATTTTTTATATTATATTTTGACAAGATAAGACTCCAGCTCTGAGGTAAGCTGGTTGATTTTACCAAACATTCTTGATAGTTCAGGGTCATTCTTAAAGAGATAAATGTTTATTTTTGTTTATGTTTACAAACACCCAGACCCGAGAAAATGTAGAAACGTGGTTTTCTTTATGAACCCGTCCGGGAATCGAACTTGAGACCACAGCACTGGCGACCCCAAAACCACTTGTCCTCCGTGGCCACTTGTCCACGGAGGTCACAAAACAACATGCTTCAAATAACTACATAGTTGTATAAATTTAATGTTTTCCGCTATGTGGCAGCGCACTGTTCCGAAAGTAATTTGAACAGAATAGCGGCATTTGCTTAAACTCACAAACTCTGCCACAGTTCCGAAACTCAATACGCGTTAAACGTTTCCAAGCTTACACGGTTCGGCCAACACAAATATGTTATTTATATAAAAAAAGAAAATAAATTATTTGGACAAGATTTAAGCTGAACCGCTATTTAGTAATTATTAGATAAGAAAAATATATTTATCTTCATATAATACGCAATACGCATTTAAGGTGTAATTCATTTGTGCAAGGGTAATGCGATTGCCAATCCGTTTACGGCGCGTGACAATTACGGCAAACCGTCCCAAGGGAGAGAGCATATGTTCAGCAGCGAACTATGTATGTAAGTATGTATGCACATAAAAACGTCTATGAATCGAGTACAAACATTCATACGTCAATAGCCTTATGATACCGTAAGACGAAACCGGTCGGTTAATTAATGAACAATTGAGTGAATCGTGTACAAGTGTTCAACAATGAATTTTAATTCATACTTCACTCAAATGTTAAATCAGCTTAATTAGAATTAATAAATAAGTTTATTTCATAAAATGATAATAATTAATACCAAAAATAACCACAGCGCAGTGCTACGAAGAGCTGTTGTACGAATTAAACCTTTTCAAACGACCGTAACAGAGTAGAGTCACGACACAGAGTGGTTGTGACTAATTTACGCTTTTCCAACCATCGGAGCGTGGCGGGAACCGGCGGTGAATATTGATGAGATCTGCAGCTTCTGCGGAATCAGTGATTGCTGTTGTACTTCGGTTTTTTTTGTTAATAACTATAGATAGGTGGGGACATAAGAAAAATTGGTTTTCTATAATGACAGGTCATTATAGAAAACCCGATATGTACTCGTCCAAGGAGGTTAAGAATACATAAATGAAATAATTGAGAGCCAAGATTAGCTAAGAAATTTATTCTATACTCATTGTGTTCTTTTTGTAAGTAGGGATTTTATTAACATCGCTCTCTTTAGTCTATATCGAGAAACCAAGAATTCAGATATAAAAAATAATAATATAAATTATTTTAATAATAACAACAGATACATCTTACAATATCTTTCTTATTATATTTCATTTTATGTTTATTGTTAAAGTCACGATAGCCGAGTGGTTGTGTAGTCGGAATTTCGAGTCGAGAGACCCGAGTTCGATCCCCAGGTGGCAGGCTCATACCAATGGGTTTTTCAAAAACCTATGTACGAATTATATCGTGGGCTTGGACATAAAGACGTCGACGGGCTCACCACCTGTCTCTGTCACGTTATGGCGAAAATATCTTCGGTGGAAGGTGGGTCGAAGGGACTTAATTGTCTAGACTAAACCTCTGTCTACCTCTCTATTGGGAATTGCGAGAAGATATTTAATTTAATTAATTTAATTGACTCAGGCGTTACTTTGCGGAAATTCATTGTAAAGTTGTTATTTAAAAATGGTATTACGTAGCTACGCGGAGGAATAACATAACAAAATCTAGCACATGCGTTTTGAACCTGTTGTATAAGACGCTGTGTACGAGCCAGCAATCTAGGGCCGTAAACAGAATCGGCATAACTAAGCTTGAGAGCACGAGTGATTCTACCAATTGTTCACGTAAAGTAATACAAAGATAAGGCCTGATTCTATATAAAATTGTTAGTTTTAATTTAAATGTGTTAATATTCTTGACATTTCTAATTGGCGGTGGAATGTTATTCCAACATTTTGAGGCAGCGTATCTGAAACTGCCTCGAAACGCCGCGGTTCTGTGGAGTTGAATAGAAAGTTGCTGTGCACACTGCCTACTTTTGCAACCTCTGTTTTGGGATACTAACATTAGATTTCTATATAGATACCCTGGCTTTTGACTATTTAGTACGCCAAATAGAAGGCACGCTAAGTGGAGCTTCTGCCTAGATATCATTTTTAAAATGTAGTGTTTATTTAAAAATGGTATTACGTAGCTACGCGGAGGAATAACATAACAAAATCTAGCACATGCGTTTTGAACCCCTTGTATAAGACGCTGTGTACGAGCCAGCAATCTAGGGCCGTAAACAGAATCGGCATAACTAAGCTTGTAGAGCACGAGTGATTCTACCAATTGTTCACGTAAAGTAATACAAAGATAAGGCCTGATTCTATATAAAATTGTTAGTCTATAAAAACAAGATTTCACACAGTCAACTACATGCTTCGCGAATCTCAATTCTGCATCAATGTTCAGACCCAGATCCCGAGCCTCGTACACGCGTTCAATGGGAGTGCCTAATAGCAATGGCTGTGTGGGCCATACTGTTGGTATTGTAGCTACTTTTTTCCTGGGCCCCAACAACAAATATTTAGTTTTTGTAGGGTTAAGAAGAAGGTTATTGTTCTTAGCCCACATTGCAACTCTTTGTAAATCTGCATTAAGATCATATATGGCCACATCTATGTCTTCTGCCTTAAAAGATAAGTAAACTTGTATATCGTCGGCATAGATGTGGTACTTACAGGTCAAAATGCATTTTGTAACATCTGCAAAATACAACGCAAACAAAATTGGTCCCAAAATCGATCCTTGAGGAACTCCTCTATTAATCGGGGATAATTCAGAGCATAGGGAAGAAACATCAGACATTTTTTATATCAACCAGTTGTGATCTGTTATTTAGATAACTATGGAACCATTTCACTGTTTTTGCATCAAAGCCGTAGTAACTTAACTTTGATAGGAGAAGGGAAATGTTAATTCCATCGAAAGCTCGGGAAAAGTCCAACAGTACCAGCAATGTGCATAATCCTTCATCCTGAGCATGCAGTATATTATCTGTGACATCTAGTAACGCCGATACAGTGCTGCCTCCAGACCCCTCCTGAACCCAGATTGAGCATCTGGCAAAATACTCTGCTTTTCTATATAATCTGTCATTTGTTGGCAGACTATTTTTTCGAGTACTTTCGAAAGACACGGCAGAATACTTATTGGCCTGAGGTCCTTAACATCAAGAGGATTATTATTTTTAGGAAGCGGCCTTACTGTGGCGATTTTCCATAAGTCAGGAAACACAGAGGCAGCAATTGTGATATTTACTAATGCCGTAGGAGCATATTTAACGTTATTTCATCATAACCTTGAGCATTTGAGTGCAGATTTGTCATAACTTTATAAACAGCATCCTTAGTGACTAGGTTCAGGCTGAAGCTACTATTTGAAAATCTGTTGAATTCGAAGTAGGATAAGCGTGACATATCAACTTTTGAGCTTCCAGGAACATTTAAAAAGTGTAAGTTAATTTTTTCAGCGTCCGTGAAATGCAGAGACAATTTTGTTTTATTAATAGGTAAAACAGTTGATTTAAGGTTTTTCCAAATTAATTTCGGTCGGTGTATTGTTTGTTAATGTTACTTTTAAAATTGTTCCAGTTGGGTAAATAAGAAGTCACGATAGCTGAGTGGTTGTGTAGTCGGAATTTCGAGTCGAGAGAGACTTGAGTTCGATCCCAGGTGGCAGGCTCATACCAATGGGTTTTTCAAACCATGTACGAATTATATCGTTGGTTTGGAGAACGACGGCTCACCAATTGTCTTCACGTAAAGTAATACAAAGATAAGGCCTGATTCTATATAAAATTGTTAGTCTATAAAACAAGATTTCACACAGTCAACTACATGCTTCGCGAATCTCAATTCTGCATCAATGTTCAGACCCAGATCCCGAGCCTCGTACACGCGTTCAATGGGAGTGCCTAATAGCAATGGCTGTGTGGGCCATACTGTTGGTATTGTAGCTACTTTTTTCCTGGGCCCCAACAACAAATATTTAGTTTTTGTAGGGTTAAGAAGAAGGTTATTGTTCTTAGCCCACATTGCAACTCTTTGTAAATCTGCATTAAGATCATATATGGCCACATCTATGTCTTCTGCCTTAAAAGATAAGTAAACTTGTATATCGTCGGCATAGATGTGGTACTTACAGGTCAAAATGCATTTTGTAACATCTGCAGAATACAACGCAAACAAAATTGGTCCCAAAATCGATCCTTGAGGAACTCCTCTATTAATCGGGGATAATTCAGAGCATAGGGAAGAACCATCAGACATTTTTATATCAACCAGTTGTGATCTGTTATTTAGATAACTATGGAACCATTTCACTGTTTTTGCATCAAAGCCGTAGTAACTTAACTTTGATAGGAGAAGGGAAATGTTAATTCCATCGAAAGCTCGGGAAAAGTCCAACAGTACCAGCAATGTGCATAATCCTTCATCCTGAGCATGCAGTATATTATCTGTGACATCTAGTAACGCCGATACAGTGCTACGACCCCCTCCTGAACCCAGATTGAGCATCTGGCAAAATACTCTGCTTTTCTATATAATCTGTCATTTGTTGGCAGACTATTTTTTCGAGTACTTTCGAAAGACACGGCAGAATACTTATTGGCCTGAGGTCCTTAACATCAAGAGGATTATTGTTTTTAGGAAGCGGCCTTACTATGGCTATTTTCCATAAGTCAGGAAACACAGAGGTAGTAATTGAGGTATTTACTAATGCCGAAACGGTATCTAAAGTATCCGGACAGGTTAATAGGAGCATATTTAACGTTATTTCATCATAACCTTGAGCATTTGAGTGCAGATTTGTCATAACTTTATAAACAGCATCCTTTGTGACTAGGTTCAGGCTGAAGCTACTATTTGAAAATCTATGGAACTCGAAGTAGGATAAGCGTGACATATCAACTTTTGAGCTTCCGGGAACATTTAAAAAGTGTAAGTTAATTTTTCTCAGCGTCCGTGAAATGCAGAGACAACTCTTTGTTTTTATTAATAGGTAAAACAGTTGATTTAAGGTTTTTCCAAAATAATTTCGGTCGGTGTATTTGTTTGTTAATTTTACTTTTAAAATAAGCTGATTTTTCAAAATAGATTGTTTTTTTAACCAATGAATTTAGAGTTTTAAAATATTCTTTTTTCCTAGGTTGCCTAGTTTTACGGAAATCTGAAAGGGCTTTATTTTTAAGCGATATCATAAATTTTACGTTACATGTCATCCAAGGATACGATTGTCTCTTCAGCTTACACTTTTTATATGGAGCATGAGTATTGAAAATATTCAATATATATTTATTAAAAATAATCAACATTTCATTTACATCAGATAACTGCTCGATCAAGTCCCAACGAATTAAACTTAAATTAGATTTAAAAGATTCATAACAAATATTATTTATTGGTCGGTAAACAATGTACTGGGGGGGTAGGTACATCTTTTTTTATGTTTAACTCGCAAAACACCATAGCGTGCCCACATAGTGACCCTACGGCATCCACGGTAACACGACACGCACAGATCCGTGCAGAAATAATATCTATTAATGAAGAGCTAAGTTCAGTGTAGTGTGTTGGTAAATTTACTAATTGTTTAAGACCTAGACAGTGTATAAACGTTTGCATTTGTTTTGTATTTTTTTGTTGATGATCCAGCAAGTTTATATTGAAATCACCTAATATAATAAGGTGATCATATGGTGGCATACTGGTAACAGTGTCTGTTAGTGCGTCGAAAAAAATATTCGGATCAAGCCATGGGGGCCTGTATGCTGTGCCTATGACTAATTTTTTTCCGCTCATGATGGTTGTTAACCACATTTGCTCCACGGACTTATATCTTGGATCAACGGGATGTGTATAGGTACGTACATTTATTCCTTGCTAGATATAAAATCCTACACCACCACCCCGACCTACTCTGACTTCCTTTGGGCGTGCAATGTGCCGCAACCTATATAGAGGAATTATCGGTGCCCGTCCATCTTCTCCAGATCTTAGCCACGTCTCATTTATAGCCATGACATCAACAGAATACTTAGCCATAAATGCGATAATCTCATCGTGTTTAGTTCCCAAAGAACCTGCGTTATATAAGCCAACTGTAAATTTGTTATTAGTAGACATTTTTTAACCTTAAAATAGAAATCAATGTGTTATAAAGAAAATAGAAATATAAATTATTACACATATAAATATAGGATGTACTAGGGTTGTTCAGTGAATGTTTGTTTTGTATTGCAATCGGTTTGTATTGTATTATATATGTTAAAATAGATAATATATAAATATTTAAACAAGTTAGCCCGTATTTTGTTAGCGATACGAGACACTCGCAGATAATATTAATAAATTTTTCATTCCTAATGAAAAAGCTATAGCAAACATTATGCGAGAACAGAGTAGTGCGAACTATAAATAATAACATTACGCAAACAATGCAAAGTAATGTAATCGACATTACTTTACTTTGCCTCTGCGCAGAATATAATATACATTTTATACTATGCTTGACCATGTAAAGTAAATATAGTATTATAATCACGTAAAAACCATCCAAACATAAAATTAAGCAAAAAATGTTTCAATATCTTTAGTCGTACGTATACGCTTGACAGGTTTGCCATCATCTTTCCGTAGGAATATTTTACCATCCCTGGTCCAGGCATACTTATAGTTGTGTCGACGTGCTTCCTCTCGTACTCGATAAAATAACTGACGGTTTTGGCGTGTAAGTCGATCATTCACGTAAATGCGTTGCGCCGTTCCCTCCAAGTTAAGATCAGCTGATGTAATTACACGACGAACTCGTGCGGCGCGCAGGATTTGATCTCGGATGCAACGACGCGAGAGCCGCAAAGCTATTGGACGGGAGCGAGGAGTTAAAGTGCGGTCACCATCAACTTTGTTCTGCCGAATGGGCCCAGCGCGTTCAGCATGTACCACGTCCACCTCATCAAGCTTCACTCCCAACTTCGCCGTGACTAACTTTACTAAATGTAGCGGGTTCTCGTTAGTATTTTCAGGGATACCAGCTATTTCTAAGTCATTGCACAGCAGCTCTTGATCCCGTTCCTGTATCTGTGCCCTCAGCTCGGATATCGTATCCTCAAAAGTGGTTATATTCATGGGAACCTTTTCTTCAAATCGTTTTGGTACGTGATGGTAAGTGATTACCGCCGCCCATGAATACCCGAGGCATAGGAGAAGCGTTGCCGGCCTTAGAGTGCCCACGATATGGGGGAGGGGAGTGTTTGGACTTCCGGTTACCTGCACTCACCAGACGTAACGCAGAAGTTTACTAGACTTCTACTTCACGCCGGTATTCTGTGAGATCGTGGTACTTCCCCGTTCGAGCCGGCCCATTCATGCAACAACAAAAGCTGATTCGTGGCTCTACCACTGTTAAACTGTCTTACTTGTACATCTGGAAGTCCTTATACTTATAAATTAGATAGCAGAATTACCCTTACTGGTTCTTAATAATGGATCTTGTACATTTATTCAAATATATTATGTGATTTCCCTCAAGGTATTTTTATCAAGGAATTGTCCTCCTTGACTCACTGAATTAGAATCCAAATTTGTAACATTAAACACGAACAATGGCACTCAAACTGCAATGGCATTACTAAGCAAATATACAGGACAAGTATAATGGCTATTGTTAACTGTGAAAGAGAAGTTAACTCGATGCTCGGAGCGATTCGGCTGCAATCGGGCGTGTAACGAGCGATACGGTGAGGCGATCGGCTTTTGTTTCGATGTCAACGTGACTCGAGTGGTCCAATACCTTTAAAAATAAAGATAATTTATTTGTTTAAACTTGTGTTAACAAAGCTGATGAATAACGGTAAGGAGTAACGTGCAACATGTCTTTGCCTTACGTGGCTTACAAATACCAATTATATCCAAATGCGAATTAATTTTATCTTACAAATTCCTGTTATTTAACTTATTTATTTTTATAAAAATTAAACATGGGGAATCAAATTATAGATAGTAACTAGTAAAATATTTAAAAATAAATGCAATTTTTTATCATTATCTTAATTCAATCAATGGACTGAGGAATTATTGGACTATAAAAATTGTGTTACGATAGCCGAGTGGTTGGGTTGTCAGAATTACGAGTCAAGAGACCCGAGTTCGTTCCCCAGGTGGCTCGTACCAATGGGTTTTTCATGCTCAAAACTTATGTACGAATTATATCGTCGGCTTGGACAAAAGACGGCGACGGACTCACCACCTGTCACGTTCTCCCGAAAGTATCTTTGGTGATAGGTGGGTCAAAAAGACTTAATTGTCTAGATTAGACCTCTGTCTACCCCTGTACTGGGAATTGCGTTAATATATTTATTTGTTTATTTTAAGAAAATCCGATAAACTACTATATGGAAAAGTTGGTTTAAAGATAAATATATGTTAAAGATAGATGTTTGTCACTTAATCTCGTCAGAATGACTCTGCGGATCTGGATTTAATTTGGAACTGAGATAGGTGATAGATTGGAGAAGCTTATAAGCTAAATAATAGTAATATTATTACTTATAAAAATATTTATCATATACAAAAATTATCTTAAAAGAATTAAATCTTCCTATGGATTAACGGATTATTTTATTGTGGAAATATTTATAGGTTTCGAAGGAGATGTCTATCATGGGATAACGGCTTATTTTATTCTGGTCGGGTCAATGTAGAAAAACTACTTTTTCTACATTTTCTCGGGTCTGGGTGTTTCTGGTGCCTTATAAATGTCTTCACGCCATTCCCAATACCACCTGCGTTGGGAATGTAATGAAGACATTTATTTATTAATTTATTTACCTTTTATTGCAATATTATTTTTTGGTTTATGAGTCATATAACAACGCTGCACTGATGGTAGAAACCACTGCACTATTACGGTCAGTAATTAGGCAATAATATACAATTCGTTGACAAGTGTTGCCCGGTACATAGGTATTGAGTGTAAAATTATGAATTGGGCGTTTATAGTTTCAATTGTCTGATTAGAAGATATTTCTAGACTAAAACTTGTAAAACAATAGTCACAATAGCCGATTGGTTGGGTTTGGAATCGGAATTCGAGTCAAGAGACTAGAGTTCGATCTCCAGGGTTCGTGCCAATAGGTATTATATCGTTGACTTGATATAAAAACGGCGACGGGCTCACCAACTGTCACTTTGTCCCAAAAAAAAGTTTTCGGTGGAAGGGGGGGTCGAACGGACTTAATTGTCTGACCTCTGTCTACTCCTGCATTGGGAATGACTTGAAGATATTTATTTATTATTTCAAATTAAAAACATTTTTTAAAACATTAAACCGTCTTAAAAAGAACACAAAAGATATTATCGCCTAAATTTCTTACTTATTAATTTAAATCAAGTATTTTAATTAGCATTACTTACTGAATTGGTTGAAAACGGTGCTGATATAGGAGATAAACTGAATGTAATTAATGTCAAATTATACAAACTTTTGATAAGTTTGTATAATTTCTCACTTGGCCGATTTCACCGGATTGACACTAAGTAGTTAATTGGGATATTTCACTGAAATTAATAAGTAACAAGTATTGCTAAGGAAGTTATTTTATCTCCTTATTGAAGGGTACTTTTAACTTCGGGTAAGAGGATCTCGCGGGAGTTTCAAGATTATGGACGGATGAAGTCACAAGTGAAAAGTATTTTCCGGCTTTTTAGAAGTTTAAAGTAATAAAATTTTAGTATTTAATAGACTATAAACTGATTCTCACTTAATGTGCCAAATCATCACTTATCATCACAGTGAGACAGGTGGTGAGCTTATCACCATATTTAGATCTAAGGTATAGTTACCTTGCCTTAACGTATAAGTTGTATTAAAGTTTTGAAAAAAAAAAACCGTTGCTAGGAGCCTACCAACTAGGGATCGAACTCGGGTCTCACTAATTTCGATCACCCAAGCATTCGGCTAATGTGAGGCAAAATGTAAAGCGAGTATTTTAATTTTACAAATTTTGCTGTTGCTACTTGTGGTTATTTTGTTGTTGTCTACTATTGTTTGGGGAATGCGTTTTATATTTCCTTTAAGTATTTCATATGTATGATATAATCAGTTTTCAATGCCTAATCACTATAAGCTTAAATTATGCAAAGCGGCGAAATAATCTTAATTTTGAAGCGTTCTTCGCAGTACGTATTAATTCGTCAAAATCCTCTAACATAATGGATTTTCTGCACCTTTAGCTATCGAGTGATGTAATTTAACTTTGGATGTAGATAATAAATTTATAGAAAATATTGCCGTGAGTTTTTGACGTTTGAATATACCAACCCTTTCTTAGAGGCCTAAGATGCACTAATGGAGAGAAATAAAGTACCACCGTAAGAGGTCTTAAAGATATAATCGGCTACGAACAATTAGCGGTATAATCACATACTCTAATCGGTAAATGTATAGTGTTTTATACTAGAAACATACCATAATTCAGACACAAAGACTCACATAGAGGGTTAGGTTAGAACACGGGTCTTACGCCTTGTACTGGCCTCAATGCTGAGGTCATAAATGTATTCGTCTTTAGCGGTATTTTACAAAAAGACATACTTCCAATTTTATTAAACCAATAATTCCGAAGTTATTTGGTATGTTTGCACACATTATATGTAAGGACAATATTATCCCTGGTAAAGATGGAGCGATTTGTTTGTCCAACTAATGTGATCGAATAAAACACTCAGAGTTCTGTAGCAGCTGCTGTTATTGAATGAAATATATTATTAATGACAATTCAAATTTAAAAAAAATTAAAAGAAAGTCAAGACGATGGCCGAGTGGCTGGGTGGTCGGAATTTTGAGTCAAGAGACCCGAGTTCGATCCCCAGGTGGCAGTACCAATGAGTTTATCAAAAACTTATGTACGAATTACATCGTTGGCTTTGACATAAAGACGGCGACGGGCTCACCACCTGTCACGTTGTCCCGAAAATATCTTCGGTGGAAGGTGGGTCTGAGGGACTTAATTGTCTAGACTAGACCTCTGTCTAACTCTGTATTGGGAATTGCATGAAGATATTTTTTTAATTAATTTGTATTTTTTTCACATATTCTGTCGTAAGTTTGCTCGCAGTATATTAAACACTACAAATGCTTTAAACTATTGAGTGATTTTGTTATTTACGTACATTGAATGCTGGTCACTTATGAATAAAAATAAAAAATAAACTCTTTGACCTGGCTGATATAATGGCTGATTTAAAACAAAAAAAAATGAGACTACACTTCTTAAATTTTCCAGCCAGTAAATTCCACGTTTGAATTTAAATTATTACAATGCATTGTAAACGTTTTCAAAGCATTATTTGGACTTACCTCACCCAGTGAAATTGTAGCCGTTTATTTCACTTGCATTTCAGTAGCCTCAGATGCCCACTTAACTACAACGACTCGTTGTTAGAACGGCTTAATTGCTGCTCTGTTCCGAGCTGCCCCTTCATTCGAAACATAATATTTAATCATAGTTATTTTGTCTAGACCTGATTTAATTTTGTCTATGCAATTTTAATCAGAGTGTAGATATGACATTTGTAAGATTTAAGTTTGTTCTTCATATTTTAGTCTCATAGTTGGTGCTTATTCTTAGTTTGAACTCGTACAAATGAATTGTTCTTGTGTAATTGTTTGCTTTGCTTGTCAATACTTCAAATAGTGGATAGGTTTAAAAATTTTATGATTTTTTCATAAAAAAGTGTCATAAATTAATTCTAAATTCTTATAGATAATAAATAATATTAATATATAATATTTCAGAATGAAAAAAATTAAATGTGAAAATAATATTAAAATATAATGATTAGATATTAAAGTACCCATTGACAGCATCTCTTGATTGCATGTTTGTAGAGTTCATTTAATGTATTGCCGGTAAGGAACCAGCGTCCCCTTTATTTCATTTGACGACCTACGTGGATGAGAGGCGTGCATACCCGTTTTCATGGTGTCACCAAATCAGAGGTCCCGGATTCCATTCTCGAACGGGTCAATGTCGAAAATCACTTTTTTATATTGTCTCTCTCATCTCATTGCCTTACTCATTGTCTACTCACAAGTAATTGTTTTAGTTACTTACATTGGTATCCGAGCAATGTTTATTGTCACCATATTTTTTTGTACGTATGTGTTTAAACTTAAATAAAAATATGAATGTAAGTAGAATCCACCAAATTTGACCGTAGTATTTTTTCCAGATATCAATCTCGTCATATGTGACTAGCATATCCTTTATATATTTGAAAAGTCCTGTAGTATACTTATACAGGTTTTTGTTTAAGTTTTTAATAACATCAGGCACAGTCCCTGACGGGGTAAATAAGGAGAACAGATCGCCAATCGCCAATCTTACATACCGGTTTCGCTTCTTTCAAATTCTTCATTTTTATACACGCACGACTGCCTCTCCTAGTGCTATTGATACTTCTCTCTTCGTGCTATTTACTCAAATGTTATTCGAAAGCTGGCCTACTTAGCATCCTTTCAATGGTAACTTTGACGCTGTATATCTTATTCACTCATTCGCTTAACATGTTCAAATCATCAGAGCACGACTTTAATATGAAATAGTTACAAACTGAGTATTCGTAAACTGAGAGCGCCGCCGCGGAGGCAATCAACCCAATTGTCCGGCGCCGAGTTATACTTGTTAAATAATGCGTTTTTTATTGTCACAATAAACCTTGCGTAAATTTCATATATAATGAATTGAAATCCAACATGATTGATGTGCAAATTAATTGAAATTATTTAGTAACAATCTCCGTGGATGAGTGGTGTACATCGGTTTTCGAAGTGTCGCCAGCTCTGAGAACCTTGGTCCGATTTCCGGACGGGTAAATGTAGGAAATTACTTTTTCTATATCATCTCAAGTCTGAATGTTTGTGCTTTAGCTTAGAGAAATGTATGTGTATACCGTGTGGTAACGATCTAAGAATGTTGCCACTCCCTTTCTTCCCTTGGTTGTCGTAAGAGCCGACTAAGGGAAAGAGCCTAGAATAGGCAACCAATAGATGGCGGAATAACTATTTCCTAAAATGTCAGACCAAAATAATCAGACCGAAGTTGGACAGCAGCGTCTGGTGCGGTGCGAGTGGTCTGGTACTGCGATCGCCAATCCGCTTGCCAAGCGTGATGATTATGGCAATCTCCTCTTGGAAGAGGTCTATGTCCTGCAGTGGACTTTAACAGGCCATTATGAGTTTATGTATGTAATCTATGTAATGTTGCTTATGTCTACGTGTGAGTTTATTTATTTAGATATATATTATGAAATAAATATTTACATAACTACCTAATAACGGATATCGTAGTAAAAAAAAAATTGGGAAGAAGTCGACGGGTCTGAGAAAAATTTAAAATAAAATATTTCGAAGACGTGAGAAATTCTGTTATCCGCGCAAAGTAAAAACTTATCAGCTCCTAATCTCTCTTTGATATAGTTTAATGGAAGGAACAGGTGGTTGCAAAAAGCTATAATTTCACTTCTATCTCTAAAAAATACCATAACTGTGAGGTTATAATTATTAAATTAGTCGATGAGTCTCAATAAATTAATAAATAACGGCTATAGGCTCGCCACCTGCCACAATGTCCCAAATAAACTTCGATGAAGGATGATTTAGACCTCTGTCTACCCCAGTATTAGGAATATTCGTGAAGATATTTATTTATAACTGAATAATTTCGGCTAATTAATAACGACTAAACTCAAGTCTAAACAATCGGTGTAGGTAGCGACTAGTTTCGGACCTGTCGGAGCACTGCGTGCCGAGTATGACGAGACCGCACTGAATGTACTCACAATGTTCATGAAAATTTTCAATTATGTAATTTAATTAGTTAATCTCATTTATTAATTTTTTTCTACACAAAAAGTGTTTAATTATTATCCCGCCTGAGGTCTTCTATATTACTTATTCGTTAGTATTTAAATTATTAAGGAGCATTTTTTAAAGAATAGGGGGGGCAAACGATCTGGTGGCTTACGTGATGGTAAGTGATTACCGCCGCCCATGAACACCTGCAGTACCAGAGGAACAGCAGATGTGTTACCGGCGAAAGGTATACGATCTTTCCTTGAAGGTCCCTAAGTCTTATCGGTCCGGAAAACCCGTTGACGGCAGCACATTCACCTCTTACGAAGCCTAAGAAAAGATAGGGTGCTGGTATATTCTAACATCTTATATTTTAAATAAAACACACAGTAAATAAATAAATATCGCTACGCCATTCCAAATACAAGGGTGAGAGAGAGAGAGAGAGAGAGAGAGATGATGGATGATGGAAACAGAAAATGTCTATGGAATTTTATTGATTTTTAAAGCATATTTATGCTAACTTTTATGTGATTAAATTAAAGAGAAAACAGTTCTTTAAAATTTAATAATAAATGGCGCCGATGCCAAAAACAAGGCATAAGTAAAGAACAGAGAATACAGATTAAAAATTTCATTGAGAGAGAAAAGAGCGTTGCCACGGATCAGCAAAGGTAGCGAGTTCAAATCCCGCACGTGTCAGTTTAAATTAAAAAAAAAACCTTTTTCTCTTTAATTTAATCACAGAAAATGCCTTTTTTTTAATTAGACTGTTTTCTATAATAAGATACACATTTACTTGGCGCAGTTTATTCGCATATTGGTCAGTGTTTGATAATGCGTGTGTCATTGTGTGCAGGTCGAGGCTTCTCTAGAGTGACATTGAGGACGGTGATTGCATTGACATACGTCATGCTTGTCAATAGTGAATAATATATATAATATATTATTGTCAATAGTGAATAATATATATAATATATATGAGATATATCGATGTTTGGGAGTGATTGTTTCTATAATTAAGTATAGAATTCTTTTATTCAATGACCAAATAAAAATTAATATTTTTTTTTGAATTTCACCACTTTATGTAACGTACAATAATTTAATTACATCATTTAATTAATTCTTTTTTCCATTATATTTGAAAACGTAGAGCTTATTTTTGTTATTTTGATCATGTCTATTACTGTTATTTACAATAAGTGCTGTGTTGTTCTGTTTATTGTGAGTACATAATGTCATTTTTTATTCTTTCTTTCTTAAATAGATAACAAAGAATGCCCAAAACAAGTTTGTGTGAAAAATCTTGGATTGTTTTAAAATATTAAAGCATCCATACGAAAGGCACTGCGGTGAAGGGGTGAGAATTTCGTCCCGTCATTAATCTTACTGCTCGCCGGCGCTACACAACTAAGCAGAAGGTTCATTGACATCTAGTTTATGTCTACAAAGATTTAAACTTACAGTAAATTATAAAAGTTGCAACGGAGTCTTGTTCTTAATCCGATGCAATAAAATATTCAACTACATAATATGTAATGAATAATATAATATAATAATACGAAAATAAACCGAAGATATTGATTTATTGAAGTGAAATTTCTTTAGAATCGTTGTGATTTCCAGGGGTAGACAGAGATCTCGTCTAGACACTTAAGTCCCTTCGACTAACCTTCCAACGAAGATATTTTCGGGACAACGTGACAAGAGGCCGTCGTTGTCTTGATGTCTAAGCCAACGATTTAATTCGTACATAAGTTTTTGAAACACCCATTGGTACGGGCCTGCCACCTGGGAATCGAACTCGGATCTCTTGACTCGAAATTCCGACCACCCACTCGGCTATCGTGACTTTTTGATTTTGCTTGTTAAACCTCATTAATGCAAACGCATTTTATGATGACCCAACAAGATGGAGTAACTTGACGGGAGTGAAATGAGTGATTTGTTGCGAGGTGTTGAGGTGGGCGAGAAGCGTTTTTGTTGCAAATTCTAGAGGAGGCCTATGTTCAGCAGTGAACTCTTTATGGGCTGTAAAGAAGAAGTAGAAGTTATAAAAGCATTTTTATGTATCTTTTTAAACTATTATTTATTAAGAAATTATCATCTAGAGTTTTAAAAAATATTTTTCAAGAAATATTGAACATCTGCAGCAGGTGCTTACAAATTATCCAGATCTATCGCATGGCGTCAGCTGAGATGGACGTAACTGACCGCCCTTCGCATAAACTTTTAGGTACGTTTCACGAAATGTCAGCACTTTGCTTCATTAATAATACTCTTTACGATGTAAGCATGAAATTTACATCGACCAAAGTTAGAATTTTCAGTATAAAAATACAGTATATCGAAATAAAATCGAATTCAAATTAGAAATAAAATAATGATTTCTGGCATTTACACGAATACTGAACATTTCAAATAAAACGATTTTCGGATTTTATCGCGTTTTTAATTAGTTTTTACATGTAAAGGTATTTATTGAATATCAATGCGGAACATTACAGAGTATTGGAACATTCGAACAGAGTTAAAATGAATAATTTTGAAACGTAGCTCGGACGGAACCACGTACAACAGTAAGTTTGTAACAAGATTATCTATTGGATTTATCTGAAACCTTAACGCAGTGTAAATATAACAGTGGTACGCATCAACCTTTGTTGTTGCATGAATGGGCCGGCTCGACCGGGGAAGTACCACGACCTCACAGTATACCGGCGTAAAGTAGAAGTCTAACAAACTTCTGCGTTTCTGGTGAGTGCAGGTAACCGGTGGCCCACACACCCTCCTCCCCCAATTATGTGGGAGGGGGCACTCTAAGGGAAGCAACGCATCTGCTAAGCCTAGCTACTGGTAATACTACTAGTACTAGCCTGCTAAAGTAATCACTTACCATCACGTGAGCCACCTGCTCGTTTGCCTCCCTTTTCCTAAAAGAAAAATCTTTTCAATATCTTGAAAACTATATTGAGACACGCGAGAGAAATTCCTTATTAACGGAGCAATCAACATCGACATTCGACTCAAGTAAGAAACATTCCTTCCTTGGAGGAAGCATTCCTTGGAACGAAGAGTTATCGACTACTTCGCGATGTTTCTTTTAAAATAAAATAAGAATAGGCGATGTATTTATTCGAAGAGCTTTTGCTTTCAAGTAGCATTCAGCTCTGCAATCACTGTATATATTTATCGTAGTATAATATATTTGTCGTAGATTCAAAAATTATAAATGAATAGTTCTATGGTTTTTTTTATCATGTTGTATTAAAATGATACTCACTTACTTACTTTTTGAGACTACTACTTCTACTAGACTACGTGACTTAACTTTTATAGAGTAACGATAGCCGAGTAGTTGGGTGGTCGGAATTTCGAGTCAAGAGACCAGAGTTCGATCCGCAGGTGGCAGGCTCGTACCAACGGGTTTTTTCGAATAATTATATACGAATTATATTGTTGGCTTGGACATTAAGACGGCAATAAGTTAATGTTGGAAAATATAATAATATATATTATATCATTAAACATAAACTTATTTTATATTTAAAAAAATATATCATTACTTTGCATTGCATATGTTTATGTATAGATTGTATACATATTTATATAAATATTTTTGTTATTTACACATTTTATTAGTAATTATCTCTTTCATTGGCTGCACTGCTTCCACATCTTATCTCTATCTATTCTGACAGTTGACTGGTAGAAAGAGAGAGAGATAGAGCATTAAGTTCACCATATAACTTGGAACTTTGTACACAAAAGATTAAAAAAATATATAAATTTTTTAGACACGATCAACAAATAAAGTTTAAGATGACCATATATCCGACCATATATCTTATAGCTACTCATATTTGGAGCATTAATATCTACGATTCTGCAGCAAAAATGAAATAAGCAAGTGAGACACTAACCCAGAATTCCTAAACTGAATATTACGAGTTTGTACGGAAAATTAGGATCAATAAAAGATAATGAGCATCAATTTGACACTAGTATAGTTAAAAGTTTCCAACCTCAGTATCCGATTCACGCGGTGAACTAGTTTTATATTCATTTCAGTAGTAATGAAATATGGTATGTGTGGTTCAGTAGTAATGAAAGTGATCATTAAAGTATTAATTGAATGAATGAAATGAATAATTTTTGTTTCATAAGATTACTAAATAAACTTATAAAAACAAAAAGCCTCGCTTGCTTCAGCTTGCGTGCAATCTGTTCGCTACCATACTATACATATTTGTTGTAAATTTTCAAACAATTTACATCTGTCCATGATAATACGTATTCAGTAATAAGAAACGAATTGAGCCAGTGAGCGGGCGAGAAAAAGTACGCGGGGCAAGCAAGGCAAGCGCGCGAGCGGTGCATTCACAACTTTGGACACACCCATAGATAATACATATATAACTGAAAGACGCACCCTTACAATAAAACCGTCAATAACCCATCGCCTTCAAAGTTGTGCACTAGGTTTTGGTATTATTGCTACAGCCAGGACAGAAAACTTTTATTTTCAAACGACCTACTAATTACTATTAATTACCACAGTGACCCTTCCACAGTTCCGGCTTTGTATACGAATTCGTTCATCTATCAGCTCTTTATACGATATATGATATAAGTAACATATATTACATCCATTGGTCGTAATTTTTTGATGTCCCACCGTTTCGTAATGAGGTTCCTCTAAAGAAGTAGATTGTTTCTACTTCTTTCATGAATTCGTAGACATAAAGACGAAGACAGGCTCACCATCTGTCACGTTGTCCCAAATATTTCTTCGGTGGAAAGTGGGTAGAAAGGACTTAATTGTCTAGACTTCTGTCTACCCCTATAAATGTATATATTCAATATCATTGTAGAACATTACAGACCTTAAAAACACGAAAAGATTAAAAAATATATAAATTTTTTAGACACGATCAACAAATAAAGTTTAAGATGACCATATATCCGACCATATATCTTATAGCTACTCATATTTGGAGCATTAATATCTACGATTCTGCAGCAAAAATGAAATAAGCAAGTGAGACACTAACCCAGAATTCCTAAACTGAATATTACGAGTTTGTACGGAAAATTAGGATCAATAAAAGATAATGAGCATCAATTTGACACTAGTATAGTTAAAAGTTTCCAACCTCAGTATCCGATTCACGCGGTGAACTAGTTTTATATTCATTTCAGTAGTAATGAAATGTGGTATGTGTGGTTCAGTAGTAATGAAAGTGATCATTAAAGTATTAATTGAATGAATGAAATGAATAATTTTTGTTTCATAAGATTACTAAATAAACTTATAAAAACAAAAAGCCTCGCTTGCTTCAGCTTGCGTGCAATCTGTTCGCTACCATACTATACATATTTGTTGTAAATTTTCAAACAATTTACATCTGTCCATGATAATACGTATTCAGTAATAAGAAACGAATTGAGCCAGTGAGCGGGCGAGAAAAAGTACGCGGGGCAAGCAAGGCAAGCGCGCGAGCGGTGCATTCACAACTTTGGACACACCCATAGATAATACATATATAACTGAAAGACGCACCCTTACAATAAAACCGTCAATAACCCATCGCCTTCAAAGTTGTGCACTAGGTTTTGGTATTATTGCTACAGCCAGGACAGAAAACTTTTATTTTCAAACGACCTACTAATTACTATTAATTACCACAGTGACCCTTCCACAGTTCCGGCTTTGTATACGAATTCGTTCATCTATCAGCTCTTTATACGATATATGATATAAGTAACATATATTACATCCATTGGTCGTAATTTTTTGATGTCCCACCGTTTCGTAATGAGGTTCCTCTAAAGAAGTAGATTGTTTCTACTTCTTTCATGAATTCGTAGACATAAAGACGAAGACAGGCTCACCATCTGTCACGTTGTCCCAAATATTTCTTCGGTGGAAAGTGGGTAGAAAGGACTTAATTGTCTAGACTTCTGTCTACCCCTATAAATGTATATATTCAATATCATTGTAGAACATTACAGACCTTAAAAACACGAAAAGATTAAAAAAAATTAAATGTAGCCCGGACAGAAACGCGTACAATAGTTACATTGTAACAAGATTATCTATTGGATTTATCTGAAACCTTAACGCTGTGTAAATCTTTTCACTATCCTGAAAACTATATTAAGACACGCGAGAGAAATTCCTTATTAACGGAGCAATCCACTTCGACATTCGAATCAAGTAAGAAACATTCCTTCCTTGGAGGAAGCATTATATTACATTAAGCATTATATTACATTATTAAAACATTATTAAGTCACGATAGCCGAGTTGTTGGGTGGTCGGAATTTCGAGTCGAGAGACCTGAGTTCGATCCCCAGGTGGCAGTGAGTTTTTCAAAAACTTATGTACGAATTTCATCGTTGGCTTGGACATAAAGGCGGCGACGGGCTCACCACCTGTCACGTTGTCCCGAAAATATCTTCTAAGATATTTGTTTATTTTATGTATTTATTTATTTGAAGTGCTATTTAAAAAAACACTAAGCTCTGCAATCCGATCGCTTCGACAATAACGACGGTGACTGGCTCACCATCTGCAGCCCAAAAAGTCTTCGGTGAAAGGTGGGTCAAAAGGTCTTAATTATCTAAGCGTAAGATTGTTTCTATATATATTATTTTCTTAATCTCTTAGGCTTTTCTATTCAGATGTATGACATCTTTTAAATTAACATAGAAATAAAATAAATTAATAATTATATATAGACAGTGATGTATATATATATATATATATATATATATATATATATATATATATATATATATATATATATATATATATATATATATATATATATATATATATATATATATATATATATATATATATATATATATATATATATATATATATATATATATATATATATATATATATATATATATATATATATATATATATATATATATATATATATATATATATATATATATATACATATATATATATATATATATATATATATATATATATATATATATATATATATATATATATATATATATATATATATATATATATATCCCTACTAATATTATAAACGTGAATGTAAGATTGTTTGTTACGCTTTCACGCGAAAACTACTCAACTGATCATCATGAAACATATTCACACATTTGTACACATATTCTTGGAGGTATTAGTAACATAGCGTACTTTTTTTATTAAAACAAAAAATATTTTTTACAAAAAAATTTTGTCAAAAATATTTGCTGATGTTATAAGTAGTAACTAAACCTACTTTTTTAGAATTCACCATTTTAGAAAAATAATTAGCAGTCCGCGTTAAGTGTTATACCGCGTGCGAAGCCGCGTATGTGTGTATACAGGTTAACAATAACATTTACACAACAACTTATAGGAAATTTAGTGTTTTAGGTTGACACGATACGACATTTATGAAAATCTTAATAAAAAGTCTTAAAAGACAGAAGGAAGATAATTTTTAAAATAAGCACTTAAATGAATGATTTGATTTCTGATTAAAACTGCGCTGATCCGCCGTCTTGTCGTGTGGTGGTATATCTTGTCTGGCATAGCTGGAATTTCAAAATATGGATTAGTAAGTATGCGTATTAATAATAATATGATCACTAACAAAATACTTTCCCGCGAAAAGCATATCAAATATTTCATAGTGTCAAGCAATTAAGTAAACGAAAAGTTAGGCACTGCAAAGCTTTTACGCATTTACTTTAAATACAATGTCTGGAGATATATATCTCACACAAATGTTTGCTCCTAGCGGAATTCAAACACACAACTCAGCTACGAAGGAACTGTCACTAACTACTTGACTATCAGGATGTCAAGCTCGTTATAGATAAAAGTATATTATGACAATGAGTAACGTGGGCGCCTGCCTCTTTCAACATCTCCTTAACACATTCACATCGAAATATTAAACATGAAGATATTAAATAGGGCAAGAAATAAGGAAGCATTAGCGAAAGGAAACTATTAAGAAGGATTAAGACAATTCATGAAATCGCTCCATCTCGTAGAAAGCGAAAAAGGGGAGTTGCAAGGACTCCAACGCCATAATTATTCATAAACGATTCGAACGCTTTAAAAAGAGTATTAGTACGAATTTAGGAGTGAATAATTGAATGAATCGACTCGCGAAGCCCTATACTTCTAGTCACAATCTCGTTCCTAAATAGGTAAGGGGAAAATAAAGGCTGAGAGAGTACAAAAGGGCACACTTGACAATCTGAATTCTGAACAACAGAATGGAAAAATACGTTAATGTAGATTTTTGTAACTTAAACATTACAAACAACTTAACTTGCCTCAAAATTTGCACGCTGTGTCTAACTGAGCCAAATCGCATCACAACACTGTCCAATAACAGAATTTAATCAAATTTAACCGACATAACTTGTACTTGTATGGAGCACTTAAATACCGGAGTTTTTTTGTAACATTCATAATATTGTGTCCTTAAGTCACGATAGCGAAGTGGTAGGGTGATCGTATTTCGAGACAAGACACCAGGGTTCAATCCCCATGGCTCCTACCAATGGGTTTTTGTTGGCTTGGATATAAAGACGGCGTCAGGTTCACCACCTTTCACGATGTCCTAAAAATATCTCCGGTGGAAGCTGCGTCTAAAGGACTTAATTGTCTAGACCTCTGTCTACCACTGTATTGGAAGTGGTTTTAGGATATTAACTTATTTATATTTTATAATATTGTGTCTTGTTAACAAAGAAACTGTAAACAGACCCAAAAAAAAAACACATCTGCAATCGTCGTAAATTGTTTCGTTCCCCCAACGCCACGTCTGCCTGAGCTGAGAGTAAAGCCGCTAATATTTCTTTGAATATCCATTCCATTTTACATCGATAAGGCGGATTGAGGGATTGTGAAGGTTGTATGAATGTTCGATGGCTACAAACAGTTGGTACTCGACCCTCATCAAATGCCCAATAGTTCGACGTTCGGAATTGACTATTCACAGTAAGCCTTGTTTTGAAACTTTTAAGAATGACAAAGATATACGTTTCTGTGACACATAAAAGAAATACGTATTTGTTTAAGTTTGGTTTTATTGATCGTATATATATGGTTGCTGAGAAGGAATATATCACTTCCTTTTTTACCGTGATGTCGACGTAAGAGGCGATGAAGGGAGAGAAGCCTTGAACTCACAATTGGCTATAAATAGATGGCGATATAACAGTCTCGAAAAATACCAGACAAACATTCGTCTGATGGATCACGGATAGCAGCTTTAAAGGTGTAAAACAAGTAAATAAAAGCGTAACACCGACAACGCTTTAACTCATGAAATTTATGATACCATAAATGCAGATACAACATGTACATTGTACGTGACGAGAAAGTTACCAATTGTATTGCTTAGTCGTCTAAAGCTACGAGATCTGCATTAGTGTGACGTTAACATCTAGTTATTTATATAAATAGTTCTAATATATTTAGTTCCATAGTTAGTTAGTTATAGCACAGTATTGGTGTAAGACTTGCAAAGGTATTTTATTTTATTTATTTTTTAAAAGTCATGGGACCCGAGTTCGATCCCCAGGTGGCAAGCTCGTACTAATGGGTTTTTCAAAAACTTATGTACGAATTATATCGTAGGTTGGGACATAAAGACGGCGGCTGAAAATTTAGAAAAAGCATTTTTCCTGGAATCGAATCTGAAACCTGTGCCCCCATCACCAAAAGTCACATATCAAAATTAAATTTAAATTTAACGTACTTTGAAACTGGTTAGAAGATATTTAAATTGCAGCAATAAAAAGTATCATTAGCAACGATTCTGTTCGAAGTATGTACCTGACTACAAACATTTTGTCGAAACAAAATGTTTATCTCGTAAAGTCTCGCTGTTTTTTCATCTGTTAACGACTTTTTTTGGGACAACGTTAGAGGTAGTGTGCCAACGATATAAATCATACTTAGTTTTTGAAGAAGTCCATTCGCACGAACCTATGCCTGGGAATCAAACTCTAGTCTCTTGACTCGAAATACGTTAACCCATCCGTATAGGTACTTCTACTAAAGTATGATGTCACAATTTCATTATTTTCCATATAAACACCTGACCGGTTTCGCCTTAAAAAATTACTACGAATCTCGTTATACTTTAAAAAATATTACAAAATAACTAAGTAAATAGATAAATAAATAAATATCACGCTATTCCCAATGTAGGGGTGGACAGAGGTCGAGACAATTAAGTTCTTTTGACCTAACTTCCATCGAAGACATTTTTGGGACGGCGTGACAGGTGGTGAGCCCTTTAACACAACTCCTCTAAGGAATAGACCTCAGGACTCAGATTCAAATTCCATTCATTCAACCACTAAGCTATCATGGCGTAATTCAATTCATAGTTTTATACATTTCGCATTTTATATTTCCCAATAAACATCACACACAGTACACGTACATGATCGTAGCAAAGCCCTCGTAATACTTTGGACGACATCCAACAACCCTAAACAGAAGTTATCTTTAATACAAACGTCCTTAAATATTTTTTATGGTAATATATCATAAATTTAGGTTTTATTTTTCCGTACTTTTATTTTCACATAACCTTTTTTTTATGTCTTCACGCCATTCCCAATCGAAACGACTTAATTGTCTAGAACTCTGTCTAGCCCTATAGACAGAGTTCTAGACAATTAAGTCGATTCGACCCACCTTCCACCGAAGATGTTTTTGGGACAACGTGACAGCTAGTAAGCCCGAAGACATCTCAATGTCCAAGCCAACGATTACTTCGTTGGCGTTCGTAAATAAGTTTTTGATAAAACCTATTGGTAAGAGCCTTCCACCTGGGGATAGAATTCAGGTCTCTTGACTCGAAATTCCGACCACCTAATAACTCGGCTATCCTGGCTTTCACAAAACCTTCAATAATTGCATTTCGTATTATTGAACACCACGACAATTTATACACATTTTTGTGTTTGATATTATTCATATTTTTATTTAATTTTTTTTAATTTATTTATTAAGTTTCAAGAGGTAAGAATGTAAGGTTAAATAAGCATATTATTTAAACTAATAAAAGAAACGTATTAAATGTTTCTTAATTATTTATTAATTCTAACGATGGTTGCTTCGCGTGGGTAAAATTTAATGAAAACTTAAGTTTTATTATGTACAGTTAGTATATAAGACTTAGTGTTGCTAGGAATTCATATGCAATAACAATACCAATAATTCTGTGGAAAAATACTTCTTGAATCTCTATAAAATCCTGACTTATTTCCAAAGCGGGAACTCAAAAAAAAAACATTCCGCAAATTTTCGATGCGTTGCGCGAATTGCTTCAAAATAAACATAACGGTAAAAACATTATGTAAAACGCATTACCTGAATTCTACGAATTCATATTGGTATGGTATAGCAGTCACTTTTTGACGCAATTTTACGACGATACTTACTTATATATAATTCTAAATATTAAAAAATCGGCATAAGAATATGCATCACCCTTACTTATCGTGGGTGTCGTTAGAGGAGACTTGGTGAAAACGTTTTATAATACCAAAGGCTACAGACAGATGATGGGATACCATATTCGAAAATTCTAGACCAAAATAACCACGGGTGACGAGCAGCATCGTCTAAGCTACCGTTTTCTTAATAAACCCTCCCACAGGAGAGGTATTAGTCAAGCTCTTGTCAGCAGTGGATTTTGTTATTTCAACAAACAGTAACATAATGACAGCGATGACTTTACCACTGTCACAATGACACGCTTTCGCAAATAAGTTTAGGTGAAAGGTGGGTTGAAAAGGACTTTACACTTTCTAAATTGTAAAGTCCTTTTCAACCCACCTTTCACCTAAACTTATTTGCGACAGCGTGTCATTGTGACAGTGGTAAAGTCAGAGTTCTAACTCTACCTACACCAGTACGGGAAATTGCATTTAGGTAAATAAAACAAATTCTATCGATATCATCTATAATTTAATAAAAAACTTCCCTTCAAATTTCATTTAGTTAGTTATGACATTAATTCCCATAAATCTAAAAATTTCAGAATGTTTGACTTCAAAGTTATAGCAGGAACAAAATGGCTGCTGTAGGTTCCAAGATCAGTTCCTTTGATTCTCAGAATCACGGAAGTTCTTATAACTTTGCGTTAAAGCAAAAATAAAACTCTAGGACTCTTAATCGCCACGCTTTGCGGTCATGACCAAGTAATGTGTGTGATAGTTATATGGAGTCAATTAGCGTAGTACTGCCTATAAAAAACTATTTTTATACAATTAATAATTCAAATCAAATCGTAAAAATGATAATATTTTTAAGCATCCTATTCTTCAATAACGGGTTTATCAGTAACCCATAACGGGTTTATATTTCTTTTATTTTTTATTTTTTTTTACTTTATTTTATTTTATAGTGATAGGCTCACCACTTGTCGCAAATAGGCTTCGGTGAAGGGTTGAAGGGCTTAATCGTTTAGGTCTAAACTGTCAAACCAAGTCAAATCAAATCATTTAACTATTTGTATAAGTAACATAAATTACATCCATCGGTCGTAATTTTTTGATGTCCCACCGTTTCGTAATAAGGTTCCTCTAAAGAAGTAGAAACATGCATGAATTCGTAGACATAAAGACGGAGACAGGCTCACCATCTGTCACTTGTCCCAAATATTTCTTCGGTGGAAAATGGGTCGAAAGGTCAGTTGTCTAGACGTCTGTCTAAAGAGTATAATATGTATAAATGCACATATTAAATATCGTTGTATAACATTACAGACCTTAAAAAAATTCGAAAAATTAAAAAAAAATTTAAATGTAGCCCGGACAGAACTGCGTACAATAGTTACATCGTAACAAGATATTCTATTTAAATTATCTGAAACCATAACGCTGTGTAAATCTATTTAATATCCTAAAAAAAAAAATTCTGTAAACTATATAAAAACAAGAATAGGCGATGTATTTATTTGAAGAGCTATTGCTTTCTTGTAGCATTCAGCTCTGCAATCAATGTCTCCCATACGTTAGTCGTAGATACACAATCATAAATAAATAGCTCTATTACAACATATAACAAACAGATTACACCACAACAATTACACAATTTTTTCATCTCCACGCAGTCCCTATCGGAATAGGGAAGTGTAACGATCTTTACTTACCTCTTTCGCTTCATTCAAATTCATCATTTTCTTCATACACGCACGTCTTGGTATCCGAGTTCTCTTGACCCTTCCCTCTTTAAATTGAAAAATATAGATGATATACATGCAGTCAAACATGTTGACGTGTTTTACGTTGGAAAATATAACAATATACATATAAAATTATTTATATTTATGTAGGATGTGTAAATGAGTGAGAGAAAGGATAAGTGAGACTAAGAGGGAAGATATGACATAATGATTGATTGAGATGAATGAGATGAGATAGAATGATGTGTGAGGGAGAGAGGAGACGAATGGCGTATGTGAAAGGAAGAAGAAAGTGATAAGACGAAATTAATATTCTAAAATAGTAAAAGTGAAAATAAAAGACTGAAGTAAGTTGAAAAACCAATTATTTCATTTAATCAGGATAATCCCTACAAATTTTGGGGGCTCGTCCGGGATTATCCCAAAATTTTTACGACGTGACCGGCGTGGTTTTTCATAACCTCAAAGACGAAAAGACGAATAAACCAAAGAAGACGATACAATCACAATGACGACGGAATCAGAAAAGACGACTGATAAGACGGAAAAACCGGAGAAGTTGTTTGCAACCTATTTAGACGGATTCTACAACATAACCAAATTCAACGGCGATGACGATACCTATTCTGCTATGAAGTGGGCAAAAGACATTGAGGACAACGCAGAAATATTCAATTGGACACCTCAGCAGCAGCTCATTATTGCAAGAAGATCACTAGAAGGTACAGCAGCACTATGGTTAAAGACGGAGAAGGTGTTCAAAGGCTTCAAAGAACTGAAAGCGGCATTGTTACAAGAGTTCCCTGAAAGATCAACAGCAAAGAGATGCATGAGCTGATGGCAGCTAGGAAGAAGGAACCTGGTGAAACCTACATGCAGTACATGCTAAAGATGAAGGAGATGGGCAAGCGCGCTAGGTTCAATGACAATGTGGCAATACAGTACATTGTTGAGGGCATTCAAGATAGTGAAGTAAACAAGACTATACTTTATGGCGCTGTTACATACTCAGTACTCAAAGATAGATTAAAGCTGTATGAACAAATGAAGGAGAGGTCAGAGGCTAAAAGAAGCTCTGCACCAAAGGAGACCAGCGAGCGACAAGGTTCGAGACGACCAACAACGAGTGGCAAACAGCAGACAGGTGGTCAGCAGCGGAGACGGTGCTACAACTGTGGGGACAATGACCATATGGCGAGCGACTGTCCCACAGGAATCAAGTGTTTTCGCTGTAATGCATTCGGACATTTGAGTAAGCATTGCAAAGTCGAGGTTCCACAATCCTCCGCTAGTCGTGATGGCGCTGTTGGCAGCGGAAGCGGCGGAAATGCATTCAAATTTGGCGGCGCCGGAGTGCCAGCCAATAAGACGACGCCTCGAAGATTCGACCAACCAAACATGAAGCCGAGGGCGGCCATGTTTGCAAGTGATTGTCAAAACACGACAACAGCCAATGAGGAGCGAGAGTTCACGTTTGACAATGAAAACGGAGAACATGGCGGAATGTTTCACATTCAAAACAATAACAAAGACGAGTTTTAGTTGAAAGTGCAGAAAAAACCCATGAAAATGATGGAAATGTGTGGTTTTCAAGTCAAGACATTACTAGACACAGGATCATGTGCGAATCTAGTGGCCGACGACCAGTTTATGGCGTTTAACATCGAGAAATACGACGACAACTTGGTGATGTCTGGACTTGGCCAAACAAAGGTGAAATCGAGCGGACAGTTTCGTGCTAACGTGACGATCGACGGAGAGCTCTACGAAGACGTGACATTCCATGTAGTACCTAGAGGCTGTATGCCGTTTACGGTTATTTTAGGGCAAGAATTTCTGAGTGAATTAGTGATGGTGTTATGTGATGGAGAGGCGAAGTTGTACCCGAAAGATAGTGAATGGTGGAAGAGAGTTGATTGTTTTGCTAACCAAATTGAGTTAACAGGTTGTGCAGCAGGTGTAAACACTCGAGAGCAGGTGGAGCAAATGGTATTGGATTACAAACCGTGCCAAACTAAAGAAGCACCAGTACAATTGAAGATTGTGTTGAAGGACGACATCCCAGTTGCCCAACGCCCACGACGGCTGGCGTTGACGGAGCAAAAGTTAGTGGAAGACCAGGTAGAGGTGGATAGAGAAAGGCATTGCGCGGGTAAGTTTTTCTGAATATGCTAGTCCCCTGGTGTTGGTCAAGAAGAAAGATGACACTACTAGAGTCTGTGTCGACTACAGGCTACTAAACAAGAAGATTCTTAAAGATGAATTCCTTTGCCAATCATAGATGACGTGATTGACAAACTGAAAGACAACAAGATATTTAGCGTATTAGATCTCAAAAACGGATTTTTCATTTGAAGGTGAGCGAGGAGTCAGTGCCATACACATCATTTGTGACGCATCATGGGCAGTTCAATTTCTGAGGGCACCATTTGGATTGACTTCATCGCCTAAGTGTTTCATGAGATTTATAACGATTATATTCAGAGATCTAATAGCAAAGAATGTGATGATGATATTTATAGACGATATTATTATTCCAGCAATCAGCGAGGTCGAAGCCGTGGAAAGACTACAGCAAGTTCTGAATGTGGCAGCTGATTATGGTCTAGAGATAAATTGGAAGAAGGCAAGGCTTTTAAATGAAGAGATTGAGTTCCTAGGACATCGTATCAAAGACGGAGAAGTACGACCCAGCCGTGAGAAGATAGACGCTGTGGTGAGATTCCCAGAACCAAAGAACACAAAACAGGTGATGAGTTTTATTGGATTAACTTCATACTTCAGAAAGTATATCAAAGACTACGCAAAGATTGCAAAACCATTGACGGATTTACTCAGAAAGGATGACAGATTTAATTTTGGTGGAGAACAAAGATGTGCGTTCAATGAATTGAAGCAGAAGTTGAGGACAGATCCAGTGTTGAAGATCTATAATCCCAGACTACCTACGGAGTTGCACACAGACGCATCTAGCTTTAGCCGCAATACTATTGCAAAGACATGCCGATGGTGACCTACACCCAGTACACTACATGAGTCATAAAACAAGTGATGCAGAGAGCCGGTATAGCAGCTATGAGCTAGAAGCATTAGCTGTTATTCAAGGAGTGAAGAAGTTTAGACAATACCTGTACGGAGTACACTTCAAGATAGTGACAGACTGCAAGGCATTCGAAATGACACTGAGAAAGAAAGATTTAGCTCCAAAAGTGGCAAGATGGGCTTTGTTTTTAGACGAGTATGATTTCGAAATAGAGCACAGAGCAGGAACGAAGATGAAGCATGCTGATGCACTGAGCAGAAACCCATGCGTGCTAGCTATAACAAGCTTACATGACGAGATGAGACACAATCAAGAATCAGACGATGAGCTGAATGCTATCAGAACGATTATACTACAGGACGGACAATACAACGACTACTGGATGGACAATGGAATTATTTACAAAGGAGATCAGAAGCAGATGGTGGTACCAAGATCTATGAAGAAGGAAATAATCAAAAAGATTCATGAGAATGGGCATCTTGCAACAAGAAAGATGAAAGAAGCCATAAATAAAGACTATTACATAAAGAACCTTGACAAGAGAATTGAAGAAGTCATACATAGTTGTATCCCATGCCTATTGGCTACTAGAAAGGCCGGCAAAGCAGAAGAATTTTTAAATCAATAAAGAAGGAACACCCCTGCATACCCTTCATTTAGATCACATAGGACCACTCACGGAGACGAGGAAGCAGTACAATCATATTTTGACAGTGATTGATGCCTTTACGAAGTTTGTGTGGCTTTACCCCACGAAGTCGACAACATCCGCAGAAGTACTGACGAAGATGCAAGCACACCAGCAGATATTTGGCAACCCTACCAGAATCATAACTGATAGAGGAACAGCATTCACGAGTGGCGACTTCACGAAATACTGTCTAGATGAAAACATAGAGCATGCGAAGATCACGACGGGAGTACCACGAGGAAACGGTCAGGTGGAGGGTTCACCGCATACTCACTCCAATGTTTACGAAGCTGTGTATAGAGGACAAATCGTTATGGTACAAACATGTGAGCAGAGTACAGAGAGCGCTGAACAACACATACCAGAGGAGTACAGATACCACACCTTTTGAGTTGATGGTGGGCTCAAAGATGAAATGTAAAGATGACCTACAAATTGTTGAACTACTGCAACAAGAGCTAGCAGAACAACACAACGAACAGAGAGAAGAACTGAGGCAGAAGGCCAAAGAACAAATCCAGAAAGTACAGGAAGAAAACAGAAAGACCTATGATAAGAAAAGGAAGGACAGCAACAAGTACGAGCTAGATGAGCTAGTTGCTATCAAGAGAACGCAGTTTGGACCAGGGTTGCAACTGAAACCGAAGTTTTTGGACCTTACAAAGTAGTGAAGATAAAACGAAATGACCGCTATGATGTGGAGAAGGTGTACGACACTACAGAAGGGCCGAACAAGACATCAAGCTCAGCTGATTTGATGAAGAGGTGGCCTGGAGATGATGATTAATGTGATTTTTGATAGTTTTTCAGCAGTATGTGTAAGAGTGGATGAAGAATGAATGTTAAAGTAGGATATTTTATTGTTGTTTTGTGTTATAAAGTAACAACGTGTTACACCATAAGGTGTTATTTTCTTTTAAAAGTTTAGTTTATTTAAGTTTTCTAAAGATGTCTAGTTTATTTAAGTACTAATTAAGTTAGTGATGATGTAATCTATGTTCCTACTAGATTAAAAATAAAGTTTTTTATTAAAATGTAAACCATATCTGAGGACAGATATGAAAGCAGGCTGGCCGAGTGTAGGATGTGTAAATGAGTGAGAGAAAGGATAAGTGAGACTAAGAGGGAAGATATGACATAATGATTGATTGAGATGAATGAGATGAGATAGAATGATGTGTGAGGGAGAGAGGAGACGAATGGCGTATGTGAAAGGAAGAAGAAAGTGATAAGACGAAATTAATATTCTAAAATAGTAAAAGTGAAAATAAAAGACTGAAGTGAGTTGAAAAACCAATTATTTCATTTAATCAGGATAATCCCTACATTTATATTGAAAAAAAAAAAAGTTATTACTTCGCATTGCTTATGTGTATGTTATATGCATATTTAAGTAAAGTTTTTGTATTTTTCACATTTTATTATTAACGCTCTGCTTTCACATCTTATCTCTATTTAGACTGATAGTTGACTAGTACAGAGAGAGATAGAGAGCATTATTCATCCACCATATTACGTAGAACTTTGTACACAAAAGATTAAGTAAAATTTTTAGACACGATTACCAAATAAAGTCTAAGATGACCATATATCCATCCATATATCTTATAACTACTCATATTTGGAGCATTATATTATATTTATACCTACGATTCTGCAGCAAAAAAAAAAATAAGCAAGTAAGACACTAACCCAGAAAAACTGAACCGTTAGTATTTAACTGAATATTACGAGTTTGTACGGAAAATTAGGATCAATAAAAGATAATGAGCATCAATTTGGCACTAGTACGGTTTAAAGTTTCCAACCTCAGTAACCGATTCACGCGATGAACTAGTTTTATATTCATTTCAGTAGTAATGAGACTGTGGTTCAGTAGTAATGTTCAGCAGTGATGAAAGGGATCATTAAAGTATTAAATGAATGAATGAAATGAATTTTTTTGTTTTTATAACATTACTAAGTAATCTATTCGCTTCCAATCTATATATCTTAGTTGTAAATTTTCAAACAATTTACATAAGAAACGGATTTAGCAAGTAGGCGGGCGAGAAAAAGAAGCGAGGCATGCGCTCGAGCGGTGCATTCACAACTTTGGACGCACCCAGAGATAATACATATATAACTGAAAGACGCACCCTTACAAAAAAACCGTCAATAGCCCATCGCCTTCAAAGTTGTCTTCAAGTTTCGATGTTATTGCTAAAGCCAAGACAGAAAACTTTCATTTTCAAACGACCTACTAATTACTCTTAATTACCCCAGTACTCCTTCCACAGCTTCGGCTTTGTGTTTGAATTCGATCCTCATTATACGATACGTTTCTTTATTTATACTTAACCCTTTAGAAAATCATAACGTATTTTTGATTACAATTTGAAGATTATTTAAAGTAAATGTTAAAAGCTTTGCTGTTCTTAATTTGTCTTTATATTGTATTTTGCGTATATTGTTTTATAATAGATGCTTAATTTGCTGGAGTATAAGGGGTAAGTCTATCGTTTGTATAAGTAATATATTAATCACTTTCTTGCAAGCAGAAGTCGAGTCGAGAGAATGTAGTTCAATCCCTTGGTGGTAGGCTTGTACCAACGGGTTTTTCAATACTTAATTTAAGATTTATATCGTTCGCTTAGACATTAATTGGTTTTTAAAAAAACGTATGTACGAATTATATCGTTGGCTTGGAGATAAAGATGGAGACGGGCTCACCACTTGTCACGTTGTCCTAAAAATAACTTTGTTGAAAGGTGTGCAGAGAAGGACGTAATTGTCTAGGATCTTTGTCTACCCTTGTATAAGGTATTGCCTGAAGATATATTTATGTAAGTATATTGTTTCGTTTTAGACACTTGGACAAGTTTTACCCACCCTCATTGGACAATAACGACGGCAATAGATAGATAGGCTCACCACTATATATATATATATATATATATATATATATATATATATATATATACATATATATATATATATATATATATATATATATATATATATATATATGTATATATATATATATATATATATATATATATATATATATATGTATATATATATATATATATATATATATATATATATATATATATATATATATATATATATATATATATATATATATATATATATATATATATATATATATATATATATATATACATATATATATATATATATATATATATATATATATATATATATATATATATATATATATATATATATATATATATATATATATAATTTATTTAATTTAGTTTATTTTTATGTTAATTTAAAACATGTAATACACCTGAATAGAAAAGCCACATAGGAAAAAAATATTTAGTAAACATGAAGGAAACCATTAAGACAATTCATGAAATCGCTCAATCTCGTAGAAAGCGAAAAGGGGAGAGTTACAAGAACTCCAACGTCATAATTCCTCATAAATGATTCGAACAGTTTGGTTCAAGTCCCTCTAGATTCAAATTATAAACATCCAACATTCATATTCATGAAACAAATGTTTACATACATATCACACTAAGTTCGGACACTAAGACGGCGCTAATTCACCACATTTCACCTTGTCACAAGCAGCATTAGACACATTTAGCAGTATAAGTCTTCGATCGAGCGCAATAACCTCGTACCGTGAGAGTGAGAGGCCATGTGAGGGCTGCGATGGAGATCTCCGTGCATAAACGACCAAGAAAGCAGCCGGCAGTGAGGAGTGGAGGCGCTCGGTCGAGGATGCTACAGAACTGCAGTGACGACCACGACCGCTCTAACAAGAGCGTAAGGAAAAAGAAGCGACATAACTTGTACTAGTATGGAGCACTTATATAGTGGAGTTTTTTATAACATTCATAATATTGTGTCCCTAAGTCACGATAGCGAAGTGGTAGGGTGATCGTATTTCGAGACAAGAGACCAGGGTTCAATCCCCATGGCTCCTACCAATGGGTTTTTGTTGGCTTGGACAAAAGACGGCGTCAGGTTCACCATAATGACCAGTCCTAAAATATCTTCGGTGTAAGCTGGTTCGAAACGACTTAATTGTCCAGATCTCTGTCTACCACTGTATTGGGAGTGGTTTTAAGATATTTACTTATTTATATTTTATAATGTTGTGTCTTGTTAACAAAGAAACTGTAAACAGACCCAAAAAAAAAACTCATCTGCTATCGGCGTAAATTGTTTCGTCCCCAACGTCACGTCTGTCCGAGAGTAAAGCCGCTAATATTTCTTTGAATATCTATTCCATTTACATCGATAAGGCGGATTGTGGGATTGTGAAGGTTGTATGAATGTTCGATGGCTACAAACAGTTGGTACTCGACCCTCATCAAATGCCCAATAGTTCGACGTTCGGAATTGACTATTCACAATAAGCCTTGTTTTGAAACTTTTAAGAATGACAAAGATATACGTTTCTGTGACACATAAAAAGAAATACGTATTTGTTTAAGTTTGGTTTTATTGATCGTATATATATGGTTGCTGAGAAGGAATATATCACTTCCTTTTTACCGTGATGTCGACGTAAGAGGGATGAAGGGAGAAGCCATGAACTCACAATTGGCTATAAATAGATGACGAGATAACAGTCTCGAAAAATACCAGACAAACATTCGTCTGATGGATCACGGATAGCAGCTTTAAAGGTGTAAAACAAGTAAATAAAGCGTAACACCGACAACGCTTTAACTCATGATATTTATGATACTATAAATTCAGATACAACATGTACATTGTACGTGACGAGAAAGTTACTAATTCGTATTGTAGTCGTCTATCAGCAACGAGATCTGCATTAGTGTGACATTGACATCTAGTTATTTGTATAAATAGTTCTAATATATTTAGTTACAAAATTACTCGAGGAATACCTCAGTCTACAGATTCCCAGGTTAGCAAACATACCGGAGGTCATTGATAATAAAGACACGGCACTTGCCGCCGTCATTCATCTCACCTTTCACTAAAAACCGCCGTCAGTGTATCCTCCAGGCGGGTCAAAGCGGCAAATGACCGCCGCTTTGAGTTGCCTGCTGAGCTCAGACAGCTGTTGAGAGAGAAAAATGCTGCCAATAGGGCATACGACAGGTATAGGACTGACGCAAACCGCGTTAGGATGCGCCAACTCCAAAGAGAGGTTAAACAGCGCATGGCTGAGTTGAGGGGCAAAGATGGGATAAGCTAATGTCGGAAATCACGCCTTCGCACACTGCCTACTGGCAGTTGGCGAGGTCGATGAAGTCCGACTCTGTCGTATCTATGCCTCCCCTGGTCAGTCCCGACGGTTCTATAGCTTTTGACGATAGGGAAAAAGCCGAATGTTTAGCCGACAGCTTCGAAAGTCAGTGCTCTCAAGCACGCAACCCTGAATCCCGTACACATTCAGAATGTGGACGACTTCGTATCGCGGAAAATGACGCAGCCAATAACGGGTGAACCTCTCCCGCCTACCTAACTAGAAGAGGTTAAGGGTATAATTAAAAACTTTAGGGTACGTAAGGCTCCAGGAGCCGACGGCATCTCAAATAGGTTAGTTAAACTCTCCCAAATTCGTTGCCATTACTATTAGTAGCAATCTTCAATTCCCTTCTCACAAGTTGCACCTTTCAGACTCCTGGAAAGAAGCCCACGTAATAGGGATCCATAAACCCGGGAAACCGAAAAACAGGCCTCTAGCTATAGGCCCATTAGTCTCCTCAGCGCACTGGGGAAAATCTACGAGCGCATAATTCTGATCCGCCTCAAGGACAGCGCTCAGTCACTAAATGTCATTCCTGATGAGCAGTTTGGCTTTAGAGCTAAGCAGTCATGCGTTCAGCAAGTGCACCGCCTCACGGAGCACATACTCGAGCACCTAAATGATAACCCCAAATATAAGGTAGGAGCACTCTTCTTCGATGTCGCGAAAGCGTTCGACAAAGTCTGGCACAATGGCTTGATATTCAAGCTATACAACTACAGTATGTCAGACAGGCTTGTGCACATCATACAAGCCTACTTGTCGAATCGCACCTTCCACTACAAAGTCGAGGGCACTCTGTCCTCCAGCAGAGACTTAAAAGCCGGCGTTCCGCAAGGCTCGGTCCTCTCGCCCACACTATACACGCTTTATAGGAGCGATATCCCAAAAGGTAGAATTGGCCTTATTCGCCGACGATACCACTCTATACTCTGCGGATCTTAACGCATCGAGAATCTACATTCGCCTCAAGCATATATGGTTATTTAATTTAGGTTTTCTTTGTATGTTGATTTTAAGGCATGTAATGCACTTTGAACAGAAAGGCACATGGGAAGAAAGAAATAATTTGGTGAGCATGAGAGAGCCAAATTAAGACTTGGTCATGAAATCCCAAGCTCCAGTCTCGTACAGAAGCTAGAAAGAGGGGAGGTTACAAGGAACTCCAACGTCTTGATTCCTCATAAATGATTCAGACAGTTTGGTTCAGTGCCTCTGGAATTTGAATTTATAAACATCCAACATTCCTTCGCCAGAAACAAATGTTTACATACATCACACTAAGTTCCGGACACTAAGAGACGGCGCTAATTCACCACGAACTTGCCTTGTCACAAGCGGCATTAGACACATTTAGCAGTATAAGTCTTCGATCGATGCAATAACCTCGTACCGTGAGAGTGAGAGGCCATGTGAGGCGATGGAGATCTCCGTGCATAAACGACCAAGAAAGCAGCCGGCAGTGAGGAGTGGAGGCGCTCGGTCGAGGATGCTGCTAGAACCGCAGTGACGACTACGACCGCCTAACAAGAGCGTAAGGAAAAGAAGCGACATAACTTGTACTAGTAGGAGCACTTATATAGTGGAGTTTTTATAACATTCATAATATTGTGTCCCTAAGTCACGATAGCGAAGTGGTAGGGTGATCGTATTTCGAGTCAAGAGACCCGAGTTCGATCCCCAGGTGGCAAGCTCGTATCAATGTGTTTTCAAAACTTATATACGAATTATATCGTAGGATTGGACATAAAAACTGCGACAGGCTCACCAGCTGTCACGTTGTCCCGAAAATAACTTCGGTGGAAGGTGGATCGAAGGGATTTAATTGTGTAAACTTGAAATCTGTCTACTCTCATTGGGAATTGCGTGAAGACATTTATTTATTTATTTATTTATTTATTTATTTATTTACACTTCAAACACACAAATAATCTATGCATATAGGCGGACTAATGCCTAAGTTATTCTCTGCCAGTCTACCTAAACCAGATACGTTATAAACCAGAAGCAACGAAGTACACCATATATACCCCGACCCGCGAAAATTTAGAAAAGCATTTTCTATATTGATCCTTCCGGGAATCGAATGTGAAACCTAAGCAGTCGAAACCATAAGAACAAGTGTGTAAACCCTCGTCCAAGAGGTCGTTGAAAACATTAAACATACCAAAATTAAATTAAATTTAAAAAAAATATAAAAATATTTTATATTTGTATATTTTTTAAATTAAATTTAAAAAAAATATAAAAATATTTTATATTTGTATATTTTTTAAATTAAATTTAAAAAAAATATAAAAATATTTTATATTTGTATATTTTTTAAATTAAATTTAAAAAAAATATAAAAATATTTTATATTTGTATATTTTTTAAATTAAATTTAAAAAAAATATAAAAATATTTTATATTTGTATATTTTTTAAATTAAATTTAAAAAAAATATAAAAATATTTTATATTTGTATATTTTTTAAATTAAATTTAAAAAAAATATAAAAATATTTTATATTTGTATATTTTTTAAATTAAATTTAAAAAAAATATAAAAATATTTTATATTTGTATATTTTTTAAATTAAATTTAAAAAAAATATAAAAATATTTTATATTTGTATATTTTTTACAAAGAAACTGTAAACAGACCCAAAAAAAACTCATCTGCTATCGGCGTAAATTGTTTCGTCCCCAACGTCACGTCTGTCCGAGAGTAAAGCCGCTAATATTTCTTTGAATATCCATTCCATTTACATCGATAAGGCGGATTGTGGGATTGTGAAGGTTGTATGAATGTTCGATGGCTACAAACAGTTGGTACTCGACCCTCATCAAATGCCCAATAGTTCGACGTTCGAATTGACTATCTTCAAATAAGCCTTATTTTGAAACTTTAAGAATGACAAAGATATACGTTTCAGGACACATAAAGAAAATACGTATTTGTTTAAGTTTGGTTTTATTGATCGTATATATATGGTTGCTGAGAAGGAATATATCACTTCCTTTTTTACCGTGATGTCGACGTAAGAGGCGATGAAGGAGAAGCATGAACTCACAATTGGCTGGCAACATGACGAGAAGCAACAGTCTCGAAAAATACCAGACAAACATCTGTCTGATGGATCACGATAGCAGCCTTAAAGGTGTAAATAAGTAAATAAAAGCGTAACACCTGACAACGTTTTAACTCATGATATTTATGATACTATAAATTCAGATACAACATGTACATTGTACGTGACGTAGAAAGTTTAATTCGTATTGCTTAGTCGCTCATCAGCAACGAGATCTGTATTAGTGACATTGATATCTAGTTATTTGTATAAATAGTTCTAATATATTTAGTTGTTAAAATCACCGAGGAATACCGAGTTCACGGATTCCCCGAGTTAGCAAACATACCGGAGGTCATTGATAATAAAGACAGCGGTACCCTGCCGCCGTCATTCATCTCACCTTCGACCTAAAACCGCCGTCAGTGTATCTCTCCAGGGCCGCGGCAAATGACCGCCGCTTTGAGTTGCCTGCTGAGCTCAGACAGCTGTTGAGAGAGAAAAAATGCTGCCAGGGCATACGACAGGTATAGGATCACTAAACCGCGTTAGGATGCGCCAACTCCAAAGAGAGGCGCAGCGCGGCTGAGTTGAGGGGCAAAGGGATAAGCTATCGTCGGAAATCACGTGCCTTTCGCACACTGCCCACTGGCAGCTGGCGAGGTCGATGAAGTCCGACCTGCTGCATCTATGCCCCGGTCAGTCCCGACGGTTCTATAGCTTTTTGACGATAGGAAAAAGCCGAATGTTTAGCCGACAGCTTTGAAAGTCAGTAAGCCTCCAAGCACGCAACCCACAGATCCTGTACACATTCAGAATGTGGGACGACTCTCTGCATCGCGGGAAAATGACGCAGCTAATAACGGTGAACCTCTCCGCCTACCTAACTAGAAGAGGGTTAAGGGTATAATTAAAAACTTTAGGGTACGTAAGGCTCCAGGTTTAACATTTGCATCTCAGCCAGGTTAGTTAAACCTCCCAAATTGCCATTACTATTAGTAGTAATCTTCACCCTTCTTACGAAAGTTGCACCTTCAGACCCTGAAAGAAGCCCACGTAATAGGGATCCATAAAACCTGAAACCGAAAACAGGCTCTAGCTATAAAGGCCCATTAGTCTGCGATGGAGATCTCCGTGCATAAACGACCAAGAAAGCAGCCGGCAGTGAGGAGTGGAGGCGCTCGATCGAGGATGCTACAGAACTGCAGTGACGACCACGACCGCTCTAACAAGAGCGTAAGGAAAAAGAAGCGACATAACTTGTACTAGTATGGAGCACTTATATAGTGGAGTTTTTTATAACATTCATAATATTGTGTCCCTAAGTCACGATAGCGAAGTGGTAGGGTGATCGTATTTCGAGACAAGAGACCAGGGTTCAATCCCCATGGCTCCTACCAATGGGTTTTTGTTGGCTTGGACAAAAAGACGGCGTCAGGTTCACCATAATGACCAGTCCTAAAAATATCTTCGGTGTAAGCTGGTTCGAAACGACTTAATTGTCCAGATCTCTGTCTACCACTGTATTGGGAGTGGTTTTAAGATATTTACTTATTTATATTTTATAATGTTGTGTCTTGTTAACAAAGAAACTGTAAACAGACCCAAAAAAAACTCATCTGCTATCGGCGTAAATTGTTTCGTCCCCCCAACGTCACGTCTGTCCGAGAGTAAAGCCGCTAATATTTCTTTGAATATCCATTCCATTTTACATCGATAAGGCGGATTGAGGGATTGTGAAGGTTGTATGAATGTTCGATGGCTACAAACAGTTGGTACTCGACCCTCATCAAATGCCCAATAGTTCGACGTTCGGAATTGACTATTCACAATAAGCCTTGTTTTGAAACTTTTAAGAATGACAAAGATATACGTTTCTGTGACACATAAAAGAAATACGTATTTGTTTAAGTTTGGTTTTATTGATCGTATATATATGGTTGCTGAGAAGGAATATATCACTTCCTTTTTTACCGTGATGTCGACGTAAGAGGCGATGAAGGGAGAAGCCATGAACTCACAATTGGCTATAAATAGATGACGAGATAACAGTCTCGAAAAATACCAGACAAACATTCGTCTGATGGATCACGGATAGCAGCTTTAAAGGTGTAAAACAAGTAAATAAAAGCGTAACACCGACAACGCTTTAACTCATGATATTTATGATACTATAAATTCAGATACAACATGTACATTGTACGTGACGAGAAAGTTACTAATTCGTATTGCTTAGTCGTCTATCAGCAACGAGATCTGCATTAGTGTGACATTGACATCTAGTTATTTGTATAAATAGTTCTAATATATTTAGTTACAAAATTACTCGAGGAATACCTCGAGTCTACGGATTCCCCGGAGTTAGCAAACATACCGGAGGTCATTGATAATAAAGACACGGCACTTGCCGCCGTCATTCATCTCACCTTTCACCTAAAAACCGCCGTCAGTGTATCCTCCAGGCGGGTCAAAGCGGCAAATGACCGCCGCTTTGAGTTGCCTGCTGAGCTCAGACAGCTGTTGAGAGAGAAAAATGCTGCCAATAGGGCATACGACAGGTATAGGACTGACGCAAACCGCGTTAGGATGCGCCAACTCCAAAGAGAGGTTAAACAGCGCATGGCTGAGTTGAGGGGCAAAGATGGGATAAGCTAATGTCGGAAATCACGCCTTCGCACACTGCCTACTGGCAGTTGGCGAGGTCGATGAAGTCCGACTCTGTCGTATCTATGCCTCCCCTGGTCAGTCCCGACGGTTCTATAGCTTTTGACGATAGGGAAAAAGCCGAATGTTTAGCCGACAGCTTCGAAAGTCAGTGCTCTCCAAGCACGCAACCCACAGATCCCGTACACATTCAGAATGTGGACGACTTCGTATCGCGGAAAATGACGCAGCCAATAACGGGTGAACCTCTCCCGCCTACCTAACTAGAAGAGGTTAAGGGTATAATTAAAAACTTTAGGGTACGTAAGGCTCCAGGAGCCGACGGCATCTCAAATAGGTTAGTTAAACTCTCCCAAATTCGTTGCTATTACTATTAGTAGCAATCTTCAATTCCCTTCTCACAAGTTGCACCTTTCCAGACTCCTGGAAAGAAGCCCACGTAATAGGGATCCATAAACCCGGGAAACCGAAAAAACAGGCCTCTAGCTATAGGCCCATTAGTCTCCTCAGCGCACTGGGGAAAATCTACGAGCGCATAATTCTGATCCGCCTCAAGGACAGCGCTCAGTCACTAAATGTCATTCCTGATGAGCAGTTTGGCTTTAGAGCTAAGCAGTCATGCGTTCAGCAAGTGCACCGCCTCACGGAGCACATACTCGAGCGCCTAAATGATAACCCCAAATATAAGGTAGGAGCACTCTTCTTCGATGTCGCGAAAGCGTTCGACAAAGTCTGGCACAATGGCTTGATATTCAAGCTATACAACTACGGTATGTCAGACAGGCTTGTGCACATCATACAAGCCTACTTGTCGAATCGCACCTTCCACTACAAAGTCGAGGGCACTCTGTCCTCCAGCAGAGACTTAAAAGCCGGCGTTCCGCAAGGCTCGGTCCTCTCGCCCACACTATACACGCTTTATAGGAGCGATATCCCAAAAGACCCAAATAAAAAGGTAGAATTGGCCTTATTCGCCGACGATACCACTCTATACTCTGCGGATCTTAACGCATCGAGAATCTACATTCGCCTCCAAGCCGCGGCCACGGCCTTGAGCGAGTGGTTTAGGAAATGGAGGATCGACATAAATCCTGAAAAGAGCAACGCGGTCTTGTTCAGCACGAATCACAAAAACTCGAATCGCCCTAACAGATTCAGTAAAATAACCCTCTTCGACAAACCCATTCCCTGGGTGTCAGAAGTAAAATATCTTGGAGTCACCTTAGACCGTAGACTGAACTTCAAGAAACATATTAAAATTGTCAGGGATAGAGCGGCCTTCATATCCAGCCGCCTCTTTAATCTTACAAATAGCCGCAGTAAAATGCTGCTAAAACACAAAATACGCCTATACACAACTTGCGTACGACCCGTCATGTCATACGCCAGTATAGTATTCGCGCACGTCCCCAAAGTACGTTTAAACTCACTCCAAGTGATTCAAAACCGATTTATGCGCCGCGCAACCGGCGCTCCCGCATATATGCGGAATGTAAAATCGGATAATTCGGAATAAATTCGGAAGTCATCTCTTTCGTTCTAGGGGACGCAGCGCTTCGCAGCAGCAGCCATTATTGTCTTCAACTCTAACTTGCGAGCCTCTCCTCGCAAGTCTCCTTAGACGAAGCTGTAAAGGCCTCCGGGCCAACAGCATCCCGTGGATGATTTTAGTCGGTATGCTTCTCCTTCTGAGATTCGAGCCCGACACTGTTCGTTTCGGTGGCCTCCCGGCCAAGGGACGTTCGTGCATAAAACATTTCCTCCATGGTTATCAAAAAAAAAAAAAAGTTACAAAATTAGTTAGTTATAGCTCTGTAATAGTGCAAGAATTGCAAAGGTAATTTATTTTATTTACTTTTCAAAACTCACGATAGCCGAGTGGTTGGATGGTCGGGATTTCGAGTCAAGAGACCCGAGTTCGATCCCCAGGTGGCAAGCTCGTATCAATGTGTTTTTCAAAAACTTATATACGAATTATATCGTAGGATTGGACATAAAAACTGCGACAGGCTCACCAGCTGTCACGTTGTCCCGAAAATAACTTCGGTGGAAGGTGGATCGAAGGGATTTAATTGTATAAACTTGAAATCTGTCTACTCTCATTGGGAATTGCGTGAAGACATTTATTTATTTATTTATTTACACTTCAAACACACAAATAATCTATGCATATAGGCGGACTAATGCCTAAGTTATTCTCTGCCAGTCTACCTAAACCAGATACGTTATAAACCAGAAGCAACGAAGTACACCATATATACCCCGACCCCGCGAAAATTTAGAAAAAGCATTTTCTATATTGATCCTTCCGGGAATCGAATGTGAAACCTAAGCAGTCGAAACCATAAGAACAAGTGTGTAAACCCCTCGTCCACAGAGGTCGTTGAAAACATTAAACATACCAAAATTAAATTAAATTTAAAAAAAATATAAAAATATTTTATATTTGTATATTTTTTTTAAATTAAATTTACATTGTATATACTCTGAAACTGGTTAGAAGATATTAAAATTGCAGCAATAAAAAGTGTCATTAGCAACGATTGTGTTAGAAGTGTGTCCCTGACTAAAACGACGAAAAAATTTTTTTGTCGAAACGAAACGTTTATCTAGTAAAGACTCGCTGTTTTTGCATCTGTTAATCTGTCTCTTCTGTCTCTGACAATATACTAATTACGTTTTAATTTCCTCAAGTCGTAATTGAGTCGATCATTATGTTTTTATACATGTCTAACATAACCGCGTTGCATATTTTACCAAAATGAAAGCCGCCACATAAGTTGTTACTTTGTTAGATTTACAACAAATTCTTTCTTAAAAGCTCTATGTTAGTGTTTAAATTGAATATAAACTCGGCTTTAAAATAATAAATTACGTTAGAAGACTTAACATAAAATAAATATGAAATAGGCGCGTGGAACTTCACGCATCAAAAGTGAAAGCGTAAAATTAGTCTCCCTATAGATGGAGAGTAGAAGGCTTCACGACGTTTCCTTCGCATCATAATAATTTACTACCGTGCTTAAAACTGTCACTTAAAAATTATTAAAAATACTTTCTCACGTACTTGTATGGAAAATCATTAAGGGGATATGTAATTATAACTTTTATATCAGAATTGTAACCTTCTATTAAGAGTACATGCCTTTAAATTCAAAACTATAGCATTTCTTGACAACTGTAAGTAAATCCTGTCTAAATATGTACACAAAATTAAATTCAATATATAAACTCACTAGCTTAAATATTTTGTTTAATTTACTTTGGTACTTTCACTGGGCCAGAAAGAGTTCTGGACAGTCTAGGTTGGGTTACTTGAAAACTATTAAATTCCTCGCCGACGCAATAAGCGACGCCTACAACATTCTCTCGATGAAACTTTTAACGCTGTAATTATAACGCAGCTCTACGAAACGGTCCGGCGTACTTCGCATCTCCTGTTTAAGTATTCTTTGTTTTAAAGATATATCTAGGTACTTTTTGTGCGTGAAATTACAGCGGATGAGATGAGACTGCATGTAAAGGTTGTCTACACGCCATTCCCAATCCTGGGGTAGACAGAGGTCTACAATTAAGTTCTTTTGATCCACCTTTATCCGAAGGCTTTTTTTTGGGACAACGTCAGACAGACAGTTTTAACAGTGGTAGAGCCACGCATCAACTTTTGTTGTTGCATGAATGGGCCGGTTCGACCAGGGATGTACCACGACCTCATAGAGTACCGGCGTGAAGTAGAATTTTAACAAACTTCTGCGTTTCGTCTGGTGAGTGCAGGTAACCGAAGGCCCACACCTATGAATGCATTCTAAGACCGTCAACGCATCTGCTATGCCTCTGTTATTGTAGGTGTTCATGGGCGGCGGTAATCACTTACCATCACGTGAGCCGCCTGCTCGTTTGCCTCCCTCTTCTATAAAAAAGGCGGAGGTCGTGAGCCAACGATATAATACATATATAAGTTTTTGAAAAAGTCCATTCGCTCGAACCTACGCCTGGGGATCGAACTCTGGTCTCTTGACGTTAAATACGGTAACCCAAACGTATAGTGACTTCTCCTAAAGTATGATACCAGAATTTTATTATTTTTCATATAAATACCTGACCGGTTTCGCGTTAAAACATTACTACGAATCTCGTTCTACTTTAGCAAATATTAAAAAATAACTATATAAATAGATAAAATAAATAAATATCTTTACGCCATTCCCAATGCAGGGGTAGACAGTCTACCCCTGTAGACAGAGGTCTAGACAATTAACTCGTTTCGACCCACCTTCCACAGAAGATGTTATAGGGACAACGTGACAGGTGGTAAGCCCGAAGAAGGCGTGAAGGGTGGGTCGAAGGAACTTGTGGCGACATCTATGTATCCACATTAGAAGCTCGCTAGTGGCGGATTTAAGAAACACATCGACGTCCTACATCGCGCTATCGAAGTTCGCATGACTACAAGCATATATACGATTACCGATGGCGCACACTGTGGAGGAGACGTCCTCCCCTGGTCACGATCACCCGACCTGGCGGGTAGCTACCCTTTTCCTGCACCACATCATCCGCTACAAACTTAATTGTTTAGACTAGACCTCTGTCTACCCCTGAATTGGGAATCGCGTGAAGATATTTTCTTTTTTTTTAGAAACATTATGACAGCGATGACCTTACCACTGTCACAATGACACGCAATCGCAAATAAGTTTAGGTGAAAAGTGAGTTAAAAAGGACTTTACACTTTAGAGCTTTGGCTACACCAGTACGGGAAATTGCATTTAGGTAAATAAAACAAATTTCATTTAACGTTTATTAAAAAAAACTTCCCTTCAAATTTCATTATCCGTATGAGACTAGTTCCTTCACACCTAAAGATCTCAGAATGTTTGACTTCAAAGTTATAGCAAGAACAAAATGGCGGTTATCAGTTACAAGATCAGTTCCTTTGATTCACAGAATCACGGAAGCTCTAATAACTTTGCGTTAAAGCAAAAATAAAACTCTAGCGAAGGTTTTTATTTTCCTCGGGTCTGCTTACAGTCGTGAAGCCGATTAAGTACGGCGATAGCGTTTGATTGCTATCTTAGTTTTCTTTTTCGATTCCGTCGATAATAGCCTACTGCTACATGCTGGGTTTTCTTTTCAAGGTTTTTTTTAAATTTAAATTAAAGAAATGTTGTTACTTGAGGAAATGTTGTCTCTGCAAAAACAAAGGTTTGACTACCTCTGTGGACGCGTGGCGTACACATCAACCCTGTCTCTAAACTATCTACAGGACACTTTGCACATAGATCCCCATCATAAGGACTCTTAATCGCAACGCTTTGTGGTCATGACCAAGTAATGTGTGTGAAAATTATATGGCGTCAATTAGCGTAGTACTACCTAAAAAAACTATATTTATACAATTAAAAATTCTAACCAAATCCTAAAAAAGTTTATATTTTTAAGCACACTCTTCTACAAAGTTATTCGTTTATATTTCTTTTTATTTCATTTTACAGTTTTACAGTGGTAGAGCCACGCATCAGTTTCTGCTGTTGCATGAATGGGCCGGCTCGACCGGGGAAGTACCACGACCTCACAGAATACCGGCGTGAAGTAGAAGTCTCACAAACTTCTGCGTTTCGTCTGGTGAAAGCAGGTAACCGGAGGCCTAGACACCCCCTCCCCTAATTCTGGGGGGGGGGACACTCCAAGGGCGGCAACGCATCTGCTATGCCTCTGGTATTTCGGGTGTTTATGGGCGGTGGGAATCACTTACCATCACGTGAACAACCTGCTCGTTTGGCTCCCTTTTCTATATAAAAAAAACTACAGTTATAGGCTCACCACTTGTCACAAAGAGGTTTCGGCGAAGGGTCGAACGGCTTAATTGTTTTGACCTCTGTCACCCCAAGTCAAATCAAATCATTAATCTATCTATATTAGTAACATACATTACACCCATTGATCGAATTTTTTTGATCTGTCACCGTTTCGTAATGTTCCTCTAACGAAGCAGAAACAATCATGAAGATATACACACATTCATAGATTACGTTAACATTGCTACAATTCTTCAAGTAAATTAATAATTTCATAGGCTCCACGGATTTCATAATGCTTTGCGTGGGACAAGTATCTAATACGTCTGAGTCCCGAAAGTTGAGTCAATATAAGTAAAATAAATAAATGTCTTCAGTAAATTCCCAATACAGGGGTAGACAGAGGTCTAGTCTAGACAATTAAGTCCCTTCGACCCACCTTCCACCGAACATATGTTCGGGACAACGTGACAGGTGGTGAGCCCGTCGCTGTCTTTATGTCCAAACCAACGATGTAATTCGTACATAAGTTTTTGAAAAACCCAGTGGTACGAGCCTGCCACCTAGGGATCGAACTCGGGTCTCTTGACTCGTAATTCCGACCACCCAACCACTCGGCTATCGTGAATATAAGGAAGGTCCTCGATAAATTACATTTAAGTGAGGCTGCAGATGGAGGGCTAGAAATTTTACAGCCGACTTTATGACGTTTCAGGGAACTTTGCGGCTTTGGAACTGATATTCAGGTTTAATTAATGTTTAAATAGTCACGATAGCCGAGTGGTTTGGTGGTCGGAATTCAGGTTAAGAGACCCGAGTTCTATCCCCTAGAGGCAGGCTCGTACCAATGGGTTTTTACAAAAGCTTATGTACAAATTATATCGTTGGCTTGGATATTATGAAGGCGGCGGGCTCACCACCTGTCACGTTGTCCCAAAAATATCTTCGGTGGAAGGTGGGTCGACTTAATTGTTCAGACCTCTGTCTTCCCCTGTATAGGAAATTGCATGAATATCTTTATTTGTTTCTTTATTTTTATTTAAGTAATTTTCATATCAATTTTCTTTGAAAATGTATGTTCGGGCAGGCAAATAGACATTAATGATGATAGGGATTTATTTATAGCATTATTTGTAACTATTACTAAGAAAAAAGAAAATTTTGAGATCATACCATCTTCATACAGCATACCATCATAGTGTTCAAGCTAACGGTACAAAATGTTTCGTACACATATTCTTGTATAGCAAATTATTTATATAAATATCTAACAGGATTTGAACTGGTGACCCTTAGCTTCAAAGGCACGGTCACTACCAACGCAGCTATCAGAGCGTCGGGTCAGTAGTATTGTTTTTAATTTCACTGTTACGTCACTGTCGTTCACATAGTGTGTAATTTTTAAGGCGTATTATTCTTAAGGCAAAGTTTGCCTATTAACAGGTTTAAAGCATTTGTCAAAGAATAACTGTACAAAAAGGGTTATTACAATATAAATTAGTATATTAATGTCAGTAACCCCTGAGAATAAATTATTCGCTCCCATTCTATTTCTAATTAAGTTATTGTTAATTATTTTCTAATTAAATAATATTATATTTCTTTTAATAAAACTAAAAGGAAGATACCTACGGAGTTTCTTTCGCCGTTTCTTCACCGTCAGTGGAACCTCAATACGAAACGGTGGTAGTTTAAAACATGATGTTCGATGGATGTAATTTATGTTACTTATATCGATAAATGAATGATTTGATTTTATAAGTACCTGAAGTTTATTGCAAACAGATAAAAATATATCTGAAATGTAAATTGTAATTTTTAATTTTTTATATATTTGTAATTATTTAGTAAGTGGTGCGTGCATGCGTGGCGTGATAACCATCACGAAATATACCAGATCTTCACGCAATTGCCACTACAGGAACAGAGTTTTTAGTCTAGAGCCTAGTCTAGAGTTTCTAGTCTAGAAAATTAAGTCTTTTTACCCACCTTCCACCAAAGAATTTTTCGTGACAATGTGACAGATGGTGAACCCGTCGCCGCCTTTTTGTCCAAACCAACGATATGATTCGTACATAAGTTTATGAAAAATCCATTGATACGAGCCTGCCACCTGGGGATCGAACTCGGGTCTCTGTACACGAAATTCCGTCCTCCAAACCACTCGGCTATCGTGACCGCTTTATCCGATTTATATTGGCTATTATGGTAAATCTTTCTTAGACTTTTGGGATTATTCTTTGCTACCTTTAAAAAATTTTATTGGCTTGTTATATTGGCCTGTAATTGTACAATATGGTAAAAAATTATAAAAGTTTTTTTTTTTTTTTTCATATTCTACAATTCGTATTATACAATTACAAATCAGCGAAAGAAACTTTTTAGGATTCCTACTGACTCAGGTACTTTTGCAGATTTTATTTCCATTAGAGGAACCTCTTTATGAAACTATGGTAAAGTTATAATTTCGAATTTTTCACGACATTTTTTTTCATATGTATAAAAATAAAGATTTGGCTTTTTATTCTTATAAAACAAGCATATGCCTTGTGGACTTTAACCATATGTTTCATATACATGTGTGTTCATATTTAATTGCGTAATTTTGTATGTAAGTTATTAGTGTAGAAAGAAATCAAATATTTCAACTTAACTTCTCGAATCACTCGTTTCGTACTCCAATATGGACCCGCGTAATGACGACATTAAGCCTAATGAACCAACTTAACTTGCAAAGTTTCCGTAACGTGGCGACCTAATTGCTATTTATAGCATTACCAAATTAAATTTTTGTTCTGGGTTTGTAAAATGAATCATAAGAATGAGTTTATTAGGTAAAAAAGACACATTGAATAGGAATGTATTTTTTAATCTATTTTTATAAATAATTCTAATGCAAATAATATAACATAATAAGGCAATAACCGAATGGTGGGCCTTGCATTGTACCAAAATCACCTAAACCATTAGGCTATGGACGCTTACATCCTTTCGTACATAGTTCGACGCACTTTTCATCCAAACTTATTTGCGACACGTGTCAGATGGTGACCCTATCGACGTTTTAGTTCCAATTATGTCCTTAATGTATATATACACATATCAAAAGGCCTGATTTAGATCTTACTTAGGCATTTCGCATTTTATATTTCCCAATAAACATCACACATAGTACACGTACGTAATCGTAGCATAAGCCCTCGTAATACTTTGGACGACATCCAACAACCCTGACTTGAAGTTATCTTTAATACAAACGTTCTTAAATATTTTTATGGTAATATATCATAGATGAAGGTTTTAATTTTTTCATGATTTTATTTTTCCATGACATTTTTTATATTTTCACGCCATTTCCAATACGGGGGTAGACAGAGGCGTAGACGATTAAGTCGTTTCGACTCGTTCCAACGAAGATATTTTGGGACAACGTGACAGGTGGTGAGTCCGTTGCCGTCTTTATGTCCAAGCCAACGATATAATTCGTGCATTAGTTTTGAAAAATCCATTGGTACGGGCCTGCCACCTGGGGATCGAACTCGGTTCTCTTGACTCGAAATTCCGACCAACCAACCACAAATCTATCATGACTTTTTTAATTCGTACATAAATTTTTGAAAAAAAAACCCATTGCTACGAGCCTGCCACCTGGGGATCAAACACGGATCTCTTTACTCGAATTTCTGACCAACTAACCACCCAGGCTCACCATGTGTCACGTTTTCCCAAAAAATGTCTTCGATGGAAGGTGGATCGAAAGGGCCTTTATAATTTAGAGATCGGCCTACACCAGTACGGGAAATTGCATTTAGGTAAATAAAACAATTCTATCAATATCATTTAACGTTTATAAAAAAACTTTCCTTCAAATTCCATTTCGTTAATTATGTGTCTAGTTTCTTCACATCTAAAAATCTCAGAATATTTGACTTCAAAGTTATAACAAGAACAAAATGGCTGCTGTCGGTTACAAGATCAGTTCCTTTGATTCTCAGAATCACGGAAGCTCTTATAACTTTGCGTTAAAGCAAAAATAAAACTCTAGCGAAGGTTTTTATTTTCCTCGGTTCTATTGACCGTCGTGAAGCCGATTAAGCACGGTGAAAGCGTTTGATTGCTATCTTAGTTTTCTTTTTCGTTTCCTTCGACAATAGCTTACTGCTACATGCCGGGTTTTGTACTCAGATATATTTTCTCTTTTAAATTTAAATTATAGAAATAATGTTACTTGAAGAAATATAGGGCTCTGCCAAATATAGGATTGATGACCTCCGTGGACCGGTAGTGTACCTGGTCCTGATTTCAATCCCCCATCTGGTCACTTTTTCTACATTTTCTCGGGTCAGGGTGTTTGTGGTACCATCGTTGTTTCCGCTTCGACAATTATGTCACTTACTATGGAATCAGAGAAATTTATATGATGTTCTCCCATTTTATGTATGACCAAAAAAAAGAAGATTCTACGGAGTTTCTTTCGCCTGTTTCTTCTCCGCTAGAGAAACCTCATAACGAAACGGTGGGAGATAAAAAATACTTTTGATAAACGATTGTACATTCTTAATTCGGTGAATAAATTAGAGTACGACATGTACCCTAAACATTTTTCTAGGTAATGTAACGTAGTCGTAACTTCGTCCACTTTGTTAGATGTCGATTGCAGATAGAAAACATGAATAGCAGTAGTAAAAAAATTGACGTCTGTCAAGAGCTAAGTATATTTAAATAAATTTATTTTAATAATTATTTTAGGTTTTAAAATAGGATTTAATTATCGTAAAATGTTGATAAAATTTAAATAAATGTGATATTAAAAGGTTTTATGATTTCAGATGCATTTTTGTCAATCGTGGTAATATTGTATTTCAGACTTGTCAACTGTCAGGGAATACGTATATTTCTTAAATATTTGGAAAACCTGGGAAGTATTTTAATATTCATGTAGTAATCTATAATTATGTCTGTATTTCAAATATTACTTTAACGTTTAGTGCGGTGTACGGCATGCCTACATCTGATCAAAGGCCTACACTCTGTGGTCCGTCCTAACTGATTAGAAGCGACGCAGCAGAACTTAGCAACTTTAAGTTTATTTAAGATATAATAATTAGTTTATGAATATCGCTCCTACGAACTCTCAACTGGAATTCCTACAATGTCGAAATTGTTCGGACGGTAGGCTTTTAAAGGTAAAGAGGTTTAAATATACATATTAGACGTTGTCATCCACAGTCAATTTCGGTTTCACAGCCTCCCGTCCCTCTCATGGCACAATCAAAGATATTAATCAAACCAATTTTCAAAATTTTCGAAACACATTCATTATTACCACCGTAATGTACCAATACTCAGGAGGATTCCTAGAGGTGGCGAGGATGCAGATAGCTAAAGCTCTGTCAAATACCATTCAAAATTGTTTTACTTTTAACACTTGTAACTAGTTGGCAAAATTATTTTACTTTGCATATTTTCATTTTCATGTTGACAAAACGGGCCGTAAGTCAATTACGTCCCAGCTTAAAACAATTCTTTTCAAAATTTTGATTCACCGATTGATACATCCATAGCTCCAAGACCACACAATTTTGATTTAAACAAAATTGTCGAGTCTAAAGTTATGGATTGTGATTTAAAAACGCATCGCGTTTTTATTTTCAGATGATATCCTGGCGCCTCACAATGCGTACACCCTTGAAAGCTTACATCAGAAGCATCCTAAGGCCAATTCCTCCTTGCTTCTACCGTCGCCTCCTGATCCTTCTTATCAGCCATTACAAGTTTCAGAAAAAGATACTTTAGAGGCAATTATGTCTTTCTCAAATGGCTCTGCCGGCGGCATTGACGGAATTACGCCTCAACATCTGAAAGATCTTGTAAGCGCGTCCGCCGGTGATGCCGGCCGAATTCTTTGGGCGACATAACAAAATTAAGTAATTTTATGCTTTCTGGCAATGTAAATCCAAATTTTGTTAAAATCATATATGGAGCAAGGTTAAGATAGAAGAATATGGTATCCAAAAGATAATGGTATCCGCCCTATAGCTGTTGGTTCCACTTTTAGACGTTTAACTTCTAAATTAGCATGTAGGCACATAACCTCCGATCTAAAGTCAAAATTTCAGCCTATTCAGTTAGGCTTCGGTAGCAGAGGAGGTTGTGAGGCAGCTGTACATTCAGTGCGTACTTTTTTAACGAATTGTCAAACAGATGTTCTCTTGAAAGTTGACCTTAGGAATGCCTTTAACTCCCTCGACAGATCAACCCTGCTGAAGGAGGTTGCGAAACATACCCCGGAAATTTACCATTATTTATTTTACGAAAATCATTTAATTGACTCAGCCGTCGGAGTTCAGCAGGGTGATCCACTGGGCCCAGCATTGTTTAGTTTGGGAATTCAACCGATTATTTCAAAGTTGAAATCCAAACTCAATGTTTGGTACCTAGATGACGGAGCCCTAGGAGGAAAGCCAGATGACGTGCAAAATGACCTTCAAAAAATTATTCAAAATTTTAAAAACATTGGCCTTGAATTAAATAATACTAAATGTGAACTTTTCATTCCTGACCGTTTGTCTTCTCATAGACACAGTTTGTTTCAAAATTTTAACAATATATCTCCTGGCATTAAAGTAACTGAGGCGGATTCTCTTTACCTCCTTGGAGCGCCGTTAGTTATAGAGAGTATGAAACCTCTTTTGAAAGTAAAATTTGATAAATTTTTAGTACATGTTAATAAACTGTATATTCTAAATTCTCATATAGCGCTTACTATATTAAAATATTGCGTTTTGTTCCTAAATTTACTTATTTACTCCGCTCGAGTCCAGCATGGAAATGTTCTGATTTTTAAAACAAATTGACCTTAATCTCAAAATAGCTTTGGAAAAAATTCTAAATTTATCTTTAGTCTCATCTAGCTGGACTCAAGCTACTTTACCTGTTAGATTTAGAGGTATCGGTATAAGAGAGGTTTCAAATATTGCGCTGCTGGCTTTCCTTGCCTCCGTACACAGTGTTCATGATTTGTCACGTAAAATTCTTAAGAATGACTTGGACTTGACCTTTGCTACCGAGGCAAGAGAAGCATGGTTACGTCTCTGTCCCGGTGAGGATATTCCACTGGAACCTAACTCACAAAAAAGGTGGGATATCTCGTTGGTTCAGAATGTACAGAAATGCTTACTGTACAATTTTCACTGTGACAGAGACCGCGCCCGCTTTCTAGATGTTTCGACAAAGGAATCCAGTTACTAGCTACATGCTTTACCATTAAGTAACCTTGGTACATTACTGGATAATGAAAGTTTACGTATAGCTGTAGGAATACGATTGGGAGCATCGATTTGTCAACCACATCGATGTCCTTGTGGCAGCGACGTCGACGAGTTAGGCCTCCACGGACTTTTATGCCAAAAGTCCCGGCAGACTGTCTCGTCACGGTTCATGAATGCGGTCATCCGAAGGGCTCTTGTTTCCATAAATATTCCATCGGTTTTAGAGCCTTGTGGAATATTTAGGGAGGATGGTAAGAGACCCGACGGCTTGACTTTAGTCCTTTGGAGAGAGGCAAAGCTCTTGTGTGGGACGCAACTTGCGTCGATACATTAGCGGCCTCTCATATCAAGGGTATTTTATAAGGCTGGGGCGGCATCAGAGGCAGCTGAATCGGGTAGATGGCGTAAATATGAGTCTTTGAAAGGAGACTATATATTTGTTCCATTTGCCGTAGAGACAATTGGTTCGTGGGGTCCCCGCGCGATGCAGTTTCTAAAGGAATTGTATCCGCGACTTATCGTTGCCGCTGGTGACAAGAGGGCTGGTTCTTTTCTCGCTCAACGGTTAAGTCTAGCCATTCAACGTGGAAATGCAGCCAGCGTTTAGTTAATAAGTATTGTAAATATTAACATAATTTTTCTGTAAATAAATATTTAAGTGTATATATATATATATATATATATATATATATATATATATATATATATATATATATATATATATATATATATATATATATATATATATATATATATATATATATATATATATATATATATGTATATATATATATATATATATATATATATATATATATATATATATATATATATATATATACATATATATATATATATATATATATATATATATATATATATATATATATATACTATTTCATTTATTAAATAATTATTAAACTCATCGAATTATACCGTGAAAAGTAATAGGCTTCTATTCCTCAAAATTATGAAGCCTATAAAACCAACTCCATAAGTGACCACAAGATACGGGATCCGCACATACAAACACTCGGACGTCCAGGACAGAACATTTTACACAATTTTTAATTAGTTTATATAGTTAAAATAAGATTTAAAAATATCATGAGTGTTTTTCCTCAACATTTGTCCATTAACCTGGTCATAATTAAGCAGACCATTGATGGACAACAACGCCTTTGACCTTTCCACCGAAGATATTATCGTGACAACGTGACAGGTAGTGAACCCGGCGCCGCCTTTACGTCCAAAGCTACGATATGAATCGTACATAAGTTTATGAAAAACCCATTGGTACGAGCCTGCCTGCTGGGGATCGAACTCTGTACTCGAAATTCCGACCATCTAACCAATCGGCTATCGTGACTGCTTTATCCGATTTATATTGGCTATTATGGTAAATCTTTCTTAGACTTGCGGGACTATTCTTTGCATCCTTTATAAAATTGTATTGACTTGTTATATGGGCCTGTAGTTTTACAATATGGTAAAAATATAATATATTTTTCATATTCTACAATTCGTATTATACAATTACAAATCAGCGAAAGAAACTTCTAAGGATACCTACTGACTCAGGTAATTTTGTTGATTACATTTCCATTAGAGGAACCTCTTTATGAAGCTATAGTAAAGTTTAAAAATATAGTTTCGAATTTTTCACGACAATTTTTTCCCATGTATAAAAGTAAAGATTTAGCTTTTTATTCTTATGAGATAAGCATATGTCCTGCTATGAGATAAGCATATGGGCTTTAACAATATGCTTTATACACATGTATGTACATATTTAATTGCATAATTTTCTATGTATGTTACTAACGTAGAAAAAAATCGTAATTTTTATATTGACGTAGATAAATTTTTGTTTAAATGGTAAAAATACAGAAACTTTAGTTGTTGTTTATTTTATCATAAAAAAGAAACAAACATTTTGATTACAAATTTTCAAAGACAACGCAAATTGAAATATAAACATTGTTAATTATTATTAGATTAATAGAGCAAAAAAATCAGAATAAAATTAAATGTAAATAAATACGTTATTGGCATTACTGTAAGCAACAAAATGGTCTTAGTATAAGCTTCGGGTAGACACGCAATTCCCAATACAGGGGTAGACAGAGGTCAAGTCTAGACAATTAAGTCCCTTTGACCCACCTTCCACCGAAGATATTTTCGGGATAACGTGACAGGTGGTGAGCCCGTCGCCGCCTTTATGTCCAAGCCAACGATGAAATTCGTACATAAGTTTTTGAAAAACTCATTGGTACTGCCACCTGGGGATCGAACTCGGGTCTCTCGACTCGAAATTCCGACCACCCAACAACTCGGCTATCGTGACTACTCGGGTAGACACCTCACTGATTTTCAGCGAAGACCGCTAAACAGTCTTTGACCGGCAGTGGCCGAATAATAACAAATTAAAAGTTATTTCAAAATAAAAAATTTAAAACAAAACTTAAAAGAGAACAAAATAATTACGAAACTTAGCAGAATATTTAATTAAATAGCGAACAATTGGAAAGGTAAGCAAGCATATATAGATAAACACATGCATACAATTCTACATATGTATATTGTAATAGTAATGGTACTAGCGTGAAGCAAGTATTTATAACCACGCTATAGAGTTGTTAAAAACCAAGAAAATATTGTTAAAGTTCTAGTCCACAATTTTTTAATTCTATTCAGACCAAATTTCCATTTGTCCTCGACTTCGAAACGAGCATAAGAGTCAATGTTAGGGACATTACTCTATGAAGGTGACCTTCGCAAACTCTATAGCTTATACTTATCACTAAGATATATTATGTTTAATAAAATGCAGAGCACGATTTTCATTTTACGTAACACTATAATGAAAAAAGTATATCATCACGCCATTTCCAATACAAGATAGAAGTCTAGAAAATTAGGTCATTTCGACCCACCATCCTCCGAAAACCTTTTTGGGATAACATAACAGGTGGTGAGCCCGATACCATCTTTATGCCTATGCCAATAATACAAATAGTACATATTTTTTGAAAAAACGCATTGGTACGAGTCTATCATCTGTGGATCGAACTCGGGCCCTTTGACTCGAATACCGATCACCCAAATACTCGTTAAAAAAAGGTTACTCAATCGAGTGGTTGGGTGGTCGGAATTTCGAGTCAAGGTTTTTTTTTAACAAGAAACAACAAAAACTTATGTACGAATTATATCGTTGGCTTGGACAACAAGAATGCGACAGCCTCACCACCTGTCAAGTTGTCCCCAAAATAACTTCGGTGGAAAGTGCATCGAAGGGACTTTATTGTCTAGACTACCTGTGTCGTGGGAATTACGTGAATATATTTATATTTACATTTATTTATTTATTTATTTTCTATCTACTCGGCTATCCTGACTATAGGAAAAAGCAATAATTTTATTACTATACCTACATACATATATAACATTAACAGCCTGTAATAGTCCATTGCTAGACATAGCCCTCTTTTGTGGGAGTTTTTGACGCCACGCTCGCCAAGCAGATAAGAGATCGATGTACCAGACGTCACTGGCCTACTTATATTGGTATTCTAGTATTTTTTTCAAGATGTTTTCATCTGTGGATAGCTGTGGATATTGCCAAGGCTTTTCTATCTGTCACCTTTTAGGACACTCATTTACTACATATTATTATTCACTAATTACGCATAATCCAGCTTTTCATTTCAGTTAAAAACTTCAAAACAGTGTGCTTCTCTTGGATAAAAGTATTTTACCGATTTTCGCGCTTGATAAACATGTCACAAATGAGTCACGATAGCCGAGTGGTTGGGTGGTCGGAATTTCGAGTCAAGAGACCCGAATTCGATCCCCTGGTGGCAGGCTAGAACCAATGGGTTTTTCTTAAAAAAAAAAAAAAAAAACTTATTTACGAATCATATTGTTGGCTTGGACAAAAAGACGGCGACGTATTCACCGCCTGTCACGTAAAATATATCTTCGGTGGAAGGTGGGTCGAAGGGACTTAATAAACATGTACCGTTAGATTGGAAACTAAGACAGGTTTGCTCACCACCTTTCACGCTATCCTAAATAGATGTTTTATAGGTGGGTCGAAATGACTTACTTGAAAACTCTAGTATTCGTAAAGTGTGTTAAGTCGCTTTTGCATATAGTTTTTTTTTTGCCGCTATTAAATTTGTCTGTCCAGCCAGAATTAGATCATTGCAATAAATAACATTGACTTTGATTTACATTTAAATTTAGCTAATGCGCTCTGTGGAATCATTATGTCTTGGAAATAAATGTAACCTATATCTTTTAGATTCCTTGCTCATCTAACACAATCTGTATCAAAGACACTGTCGAAGTTACACGTGAACGTGTCGTCAGAAGGATTTACTTCATGAAATCGTCTAATCTACCTGTTATTCAACTTACTATTACCCTCGATTACTGTTTTTAAAGGTAAATTAGATTTCTCCTTTGTTAAACAATTTTCTGTGTTATATTTAAAACAAAATCTACCTTGTAATTTGTTTAAATGTGCTAGGGTTTATGTTATTTTAAAATTCCTGCTCTGATTATAGTGGTAGTGGTTTCTGAGAATGTACCCCGCCTTTTCTTCCCGTAGGTTTAGTAAGAGGCTACCAAGGAAGAAACTATGAGAATGCAATTGGCTACTCACACTGAAAAAATACAGTACTGAAATCAAGCAAACTTGTAGCGGGCAGCAGCGTCTAAGGTGCGAGGTGTCGAGCATAGTGATCGCCAATCACCTTGCCATGCCAAGTCACTATAGCCGAGTACTGAGCGATCGGAATTCGAGTCAAGAGACCCGAGTTCGATCTCTAATGCACGTACCAATGGTTTTTTCCTCCCCCAGGGTCGCCTTTGTCCTGTATCGGAATTTTACAGGCCGTTGTATTAATAATAGTGTGAAGATCGCTGATCACTGCTAGACATTGTGTTTATTCGCCAAAAAAATTTTGAAAATGGTTTAGTAAACAAAGTGCAGGTATTTTTTGGTATACTTTCACTCATCAATATTGTGGTAGTCAGATGCCTTGACTAATTTCTTTTGACCAAAATTTTACTGCAGTTTATTCTGGACAAAGTGATAGACAAAGTGTATATTCGAATGTTATCTTCAAATTTCCAATTTCAAGATAACACTCGAATATAACTTTATGAAAAACAACTCCTAATTCTAAATGACTCAACCGTTTGGCTATCGTGAATAAATTTTTATTATATACGACTTCCATTGAAGAGTTATCGAATACACATCTATTTTTAAATCGTTGCCTGCTCTAAGGTGCCGAGCGAAAGCATTAACAGCAATTTTTTTTCATACTGTCTGGGTCTAATTCAATGTGTTAACTTTGTTGTTTCAACATATATGTTTTATGGCTTTGGGATCCGAGCAATGTATGTTATATTATTTCTAAATGAATATTATTATTATTTGTTTAATTAAAAAAATTGCAGACAAAGTGTGTCGACATTCACACACTGAAGTAAAAAAAAATTAATAGACTTAATATATCCTTTTGTTTTCAGATGCTCAACTTTCTTCTTACAGTCGCATTTTTTTGTTTTCTTTACTATAGATGGAAGACCTTGAGAGACTATTGGAAGAAACGATGTGTGCCTTATATTCCACCGTACTTTATAATCGGTAATATGAATTTTCTTCATCAACAAAACCCAGTAAGTGTTCTGCTAAATTTTAAAATTTTAATTTTATTGGTATGTGAGGTATGTAAGATCGCGATAGTGGGCGATCTGTTCTCTCTGCCTACCCTGTCAGTAACTAAGCGTGAAGTTAAATATATAGTATTTGGGATAATTTCGCTTTCGTTTCCCATACATAGTACAAAATGATATTGCGGGAAGTCAATGGATGAGAACCGTTTTTTGTTAAAAAGTTTGAAGGAAGCCTTTGTTCAGAAGTACAAATATCGTCATAATTTTAGTGGTAGATGCCATTTTTGTCTTGGAGATATCTGATTCAAATATTAGGGTAACACTGAAGAAGGGTGTCAAGATTCAGTGTACGAGCAATAAGGCATTCCCTCTTTGAGTAAAATTAAATTCTTTCAATAAAAAAGAGAGAATTTAATTCCTAATTTTACACCGGAGGTAAAATACTCCGGAAACTTTCTTGTATTGAAACGGTTTATAGGTTCTATAAGCTGCAGTAGCGACTTACCATCAAGCGAACTGCTACTTCGGCCCTACTTTCATAAAAATAATTCTATATCTTCACACCTTCACGCCATTCTAATACTAGGAAGACAAAGCTCTAAAGCCCCGTCGCCCCACCTTTCACAGAAGACATTTTTGGGACAGTGTGACAGATGATAGCCCTGTCGCCATGTTAACGACCAAGACAACGGTAAAAAAGTTCTTAAAAAAATATTATAAAAATATTATAATTTTTTTATAAGTTTTTAAAAAACCCATTGGTACGAGCTAGCCACCCGGGGATTGAACTTGGGTCTCGTGACTAGAAATTCCGACCAGCCAACCACTCAGCTATCGTGACTAAACATTACGACTTTAACCAATGATATTCACTTTTCAGTGTTTTTGGTTTCATGAAATTTATAAACGATTTCGTTGTCCATACGTTGGCGTTTGGATCTTCTGGCGACCGGCCCTCGTGGTAAATTCTCCAACAATCGCCAAGAATATTCTAGTAAAAGATTCCGCCGTATTTAGAAATCGGCACATGAGTTCTGGAAAAACTGATCCAATTGGCTCACTTAATATATTAACAGTTAAAGTAAGTATTTTTAAGTTAAGTTATACAGTTAACTATATCATCTAAGCTATTGACCCCCGTAATAAAGATATTGTAATTACATATAGTATTCGTTCTACATAGTTCTTAAATTAATTGCACAAGATAGTTAATTGACTCTGGTTTTATTTTGCAGAAATTCATTGTAAAGTTGTTATTGGATAATTACTTCGCACCATTCCGAAGAAGAATAGTGCGAAGTAATTATTCAATAACAACTTTAATTGCACATGATTAAAATCTTTTGTAAGTCTACGATCCTAGGTCGAGAATCGTCGCTGAATATTTCTGATTTCATTTCTTGCCGTGTGGTAACGGTGTAAGAATAGTGCCACTCCCTTTTTACACACACGGTGTCGTAGGAGGCGACTAAGACAAGGAACCTTGAATATCGTTATGGAAACCGATAGATGGCGGGATAACCATCGCTAAAAATATCAGACTAAAATGATCGGACCGCAGATGGGCTGCAGCGACTGAGGTGCTAATGGTATGTTGCTGCGATCGCCAAACCGCTTGCCAAGCATGGTGATTATGACAAATCCTCCCTATTTGAGAGGCCTATGTCCTGCAGTGGACTTTAATAGGCCGTTATGTGTATATGTATGTATCCTCAATTTCTATGCATCCTCTATTTATCCTCAATTTCTATATATTCAATTAATTCCCCAACTTCTTTATAAATCTCTACAGAGCTAAAAGCGTTGCCAAGGTTCGGCAAAGATCGCGGGTTCGAATCCCGCCCGGGTCAGTTGAAATTTTAAAACATTTTTTCTTTTTTATTTTAATAAGAAAAAGTTCAGCATAACTTATACAATTAAGTTCAGTTAAGTTAAGACCCACCTCCTTTTGGGACAGCTTTAAAAGTGGTGTGCCCGTCACTGTCGTTTAGCCCAAGCCAACGATTTAAATCGAAGATTAGTTTTTGAAAAACCCATTGTTACGAACACCTGGTAATCAAACTCGGGTCTCTTCGACTCTAATTCTGATCATTCAACCTCTGCTATCATGACTCATCATAAAGTTTCAAATTAAAAATTCAGCCTGACCGTTTTAAATTTTAACTAATGTCGTTAGGATCCAATGTGGTCTTCACTGAGACGTCGCCTGACTGTAATATTCACTGCGCAGAGGTTGAAGGCAATGCACGAGCTAATGCTCCAGAAATCAAACGATCTAGTTGTAAGAATACAGAATGAAAGTTACGTCAATAAAGCTGTTGATACGCGGGTAAGTTAGCACTCAATCAGAGTACAAATTTTAGTCCATGAAATTGCGCCTAAATATCTTAAATCAGAAAATTGTTGTAAATCACATTCATGATGTTCGAAAGATTAGGAAAAATATTTTATCTATTTTTTAAAGTCATTTCATCACTAATTTGAAGTGAATTTTCCAGTTATTTAAAAACTTTACACGTCATTCAAAATATTATCCCATTCATTTTAATATCGAATTGGAATATCGAAGGATGTAATGTTTTATTACCAAAATCTGTCTATGCGACATTACCCAAATTACGTGATGATGAATAGACACAATGATATTCTTTTATTATAATTTATCTAGCTTAAGCAATTCACTATTTGACCTAAAAGTAAACAGTATAAGCGTATTTCAGATTACATTAACGGTCCATGAATAAAAGATTAATGGAACAATTGATGTTATATGCTTGAAAGTCATTACCAATAATAAATTCAAAATCGTTTTTAGTAATTAAAAAATTTAATTAACATTAATCAACAAAAGTGAATTATACTATCGCGAGTAATTAATACAATACGAATAATTTTAAATCTGTATTCGTTTAGTTTTAGGACAACGTGAGAGGTGGTGATCCTAACTCTTTAAGATGGGTGAAATAGTAAGGCACTATTCTCCCTTCATTGTTGGTAACAATGACAGCAGCGCGTTGACGAACTCAGTCCTCCAATTACCACGGATGCTGTAAAGCATCCGATACGTCAGGAATTAAAAATAGTTTGTAGAAAATAAGTAAATAACACACGCGATAAAATCCGATAGTCGTTTTATTTGAGACGTGTAGTGTTCGCGTAAATACAAGAAATGATTAGGACCCAAGAACTGTATATACCAGCATTGTAGTCTGATTACTTGGTGATTTGGTAGAAATGTTGTTTTATGAGAAAAATTTATATTGCTCAGTCATAACAATTTTTAGACCGTGTTCACTGATTTCACGACGGACGTGTTCGGAACCTCCGCATTTGGAATCACTAGCAACGTCACAATAACTGGACACAGCTCTCTGAAAAGTTGTTATTGGATAATTACTTCGCACCATTCCGAAGAAGAATAGTGCGAAGTAATTATTCAATAACAACTTTAATTGCACATGATTAAAATCTTTTGTAAGTCTACGATCCTAGGTCGAGAATCGTCGCTGAATATTTCTGATTTCATTTCTTGCCGTGTGGTAACGGTGTAAGAATAGTGCCACTCCCTTTTTACACACACGGTGTCGTAGGAGGCGACTAAGACAAGGAACCTTGAATATCGTTATGGAAACCGATAGATGGCGGGATAACCATCGCTAAAAATATCAGACTAAAATGATCGGACCGCAGATGGGCTGCAGCGACTGAGGTGCTAATGGTATGTTGCTGCGATCGCCAAACCGCTTGCCAAGCATGGTGATTATGACAAATCCTCCCTATTTGAGAGGCCTATGTCCTGCAGTGGACTTTAATAGGCCGTTATGTGTATATGTATGTATCCTCAATTTCTATGCATCCTCTATTTATCCTCAATTTCTATATATTCAATTAATTCCCCAACTTCTTTATAAATCTCTACAGAGCTAAAAGCGTTGCCAAGGTTCGGCAAAGATCGCGGGTTCGAATCCCGCCCGGGTCAGTTGAAATTTTAAAACATTTTTTCTTTTTTATTTTAATAAGAAAAAGTTCAGCATAACTTATACAATTAAGTTCAGTTAAGTTAAGACCCACCTCCTTTTGGGACAGCTTTAAAAGTGGTGTGCCCGTCACTGTCGTTTAGCCCAAGCCAACGATTTAAATCGAAGATTAGTTTTTGAAAAACCCATTGTTACGAACACCTGGTAATCAAACTCGGGTCTCTTCGACTCTAATTCTGATCATTCAACCTCTGCTATCATGACTCATCATAAAGTTTCAAATTAAAAATTCAGCCTGACCGTTTTAAATTTTAACTAATGTCGTTAGGATCCAATGTGGTCTTCACTGAGACGTCGCCTGACTGTAATATTCACTGCGCAGAGGTTGAAGGCAATGCACGAGCTAATGCTCCAGAAATCAAACGATCTAGTTGTAAGAATACAGAATGAAAGTTACGTCAATAAAGCTGTTGATACGCGGGTAAGTTAGCACTCAATCAGAGTACAAATTTTAGTCCATGAAATTGCGCCTAAATATCTTAAATCAGAAAATTGTTGTAAATCACATTCATGATGTTCGAAAGATTAGGAAAAAGTAAGATAAAATATCTATTTTTTTAAAGTCGTTTCACTATTTGACCTAAAAGTAAACAGTATAAGCGTATTTCAGATTACATTAACGGTCCATGAATAAAAGATTAATGGAACAATTGATGTTATATGCTTGAAAGTCATTACCAATAATAAATTCAAAATCGTTTTTAGTAATTAAAAAATTTAATTAACATTAATCAACAAAAGTGAATTATACTATCGCGAGTAATTAATACAATACGAATAATTTTAAATCTGTATTCGTTTAGTTTTAGGACAACGTGAGAGGTGGTGATCCTAACTCTTTAAGATGGGTGAAATAGTAAGGCACTATTCTCCCTTCATTGTTGGTAACAATGACAGCAGCGCGTTGACGAACTCAGTCCTCCAATTACCACGGATGCTGTAAAGCATCCGATACGTCAGGAATTAAAAATAGTTTGTAGAAAATAAGTAAATAACACACGCGATAAAATCCGATAGTCGTTTTATTTGAGACGTGTAGTGTTCGCGTAAATACAAGAAATGATTAGGAAGGGACCCAAGAACTGTATATACCAGCATTGTAGTCTGATTACTTGGTGATTTGGTAGAAATGTTATTTTATGAGAAAAAATTTATATTGCTCAGTCATAACAATTTTTTAGACCGTGTTCACTGATTTCACGACGGACGTGTTCGGAACCTCCGCATTTGGAATCACTAGCAACGTCACAATAACTGGACACAGCTCTCTGAGACATGTTACCAAAGAATTCATGCGCTACAGTTTTTTCAGAAGCCTAGCTTGGAAAAGCATCTTCTTTTGTCCGGAACTGGTCGATATATTTAGGTAATTCTATAATCTCATTTAAACTTAGATTTTTTTAGTGACTTGTCAAAATGTCTTGCCATGCAATCAACATTTTTTTGATTTTGTAATCTCAATTTTAAATAAATCAGAAACGGACAGTTCCATAAAAAATAATATGAAGTGAAGATATTTCACGCCATTTCCAAAGAGGGGCAGACAGAGTTCTAGACAATTAAGTCCTTACGATCCACCTGCCACTGAAGACATTTTTAGAACAACTTGATAGATGGTGAGCCGGCACCATCGTTATGTCCGAGCCAACGATGTAGTTCGTACTAAAGTTTTTGAAAAAACCCATTGGCACGAGCCTGCCACCTAGGGATCGAACTCGCGTCTCTTGACTCCGAATCCCGATAACCCAGCCACACTTCTATTGTGTCGTTTCCTTTATGTTACAGATTTTCACTATTTCCTAAGAGCACAATCAAGTATTTTAAGGACATATTCCAATCAGTCGTCGCGGACCGGGGAGGGTACGAGAGAGAAATAGGCGACCCTGCTGATTTAGTGGACGCGCTTCTGAAATTACGTCAAGAAAGTACCGAGGATGAAGGTAACTGAAAAATAATTTCTTTATTAAACTAGACCATTAGTTATACCTTTCACTCCACCTTTCACCGAGGACATTTTTTGGGACAACGTGACAGGTGAGCCTGTTGCCTTGTCCAAGCCAATGATGTAAATTGAAATAAAGTTTTGAAAAAAAAAACAAAAGCTAGAGCTAGCTAGTTCATTCGTGGGTATCGTGACAGGTGGTGAAAATTAAGAATCGTGCATGTAAATAAAAAATAAATAAATATCTTCACGCAATTTCCAACACAGGGGTAGACAGAAGTCTTGTCTAGACAATTAAGTCCCTTTGACCCATTTTCTACCAAAGATACTTTCGGGATAACGAGGTGTTGAACCCGTCAAGAATCGTCCATGGGTTTTGAAAATTTACTAATGCAAGTATTAGTATATGGAATCCAACTTCGTTCTCTTGATACGAATTCCTATATGGTTTATGTTTTGTTAACGAGACTTTTTCATTTGATAGTGTGTACGCTTCTTAAACAAAATCTCAGTAAATGTGCTAAGCCGATTACTGGTTTTAAAAAGAATATTAACGCTCAGTAATTGTTACTAAGCAATTGTTGATCACTCTCATATGGTAATCTCCTAATTATTCTATTTTCAATCGTGTATATCACTTGTTCCATAATTTTTTTTACCGTGACACCGGATACTTAAGGAGTTTCTTTTACCTGTTTCTTCTGAATTAGAGGAAATTCATGACTAAATGGCTGCTGATACTAAAAAAAATTATTGATACAAGAATGTTATTCGTATTTTGTTTAAATACATAATTTGATTTTACCATCTAATCTAATACATGCTTCCTATTAGAACTTATGTAGAAGAGCTTTGTTACAGATATAACTGAAGACATAATAATTGCTCAAGCAGTTATTTTCTTGCTAGGCGGCTTTGATACTTCCGCGTCTACTTTGACGTACAGTACTTATGAATTAACTTTCAATCCTGAAATACAGGTAAGATTTTTAACTATTAAACATATACCGTCAAGCAATTTCGTATGCTAGGATAGACGGAGGCCTAGACAACGAAGTCATTTTTGACCCACTTTTAACCGAAGCCATCTATTTGCAAAACCAATACAAAAGCAACGTTTACGTTGTTTACGTCCACAAGCATTAATAGAAGATGTAGAGGGTATACTGACCCATTAACATGAATTTGATTTATTACCCTCGTTTTATAACTAGGTGTGTATTGTTCCATTTTTACTTACTATTTAAGTGTAAGGTCAGGAAGGAAATACATCATAATTATTACCTGATCTAAATTTAGCAGACCGCTGATGAGCGTCGTCTAAGGTCCAAGGCGTCTCGTACTGCCATCGCCAATCAGCGCACCAAGCGTGGCGTTTTTGGCAAAAACTCACATATGGGAGATAATGACAATGGTGATTAAGTAAGCAGAAAGAAAAAATATGTTTAACAAAGTAACTGATAAGCAAGAGCGATGACGACTTTACTTTTTGTTTTCTATGTAGCATCTGTAAAAAATAAAAATGCATCTAAATTTTTCATAAAATAATTTCCCATAGAAACCAAAATATCACAAGAAGACGTGAGTATGCTCCGAGTTTAATCAGTTTTATGAGTAAGGCGGTCCGACAGTATCAGTCCTGCACAGAAGTAATACTATTTCATTTGGATTTTAGGATAAACTGTACAAACAGCTTTTGGAAGCAAAACAACAATACGGAGAACTCAATGCGAGTGTACTTAGTGGCTTAACGTTCTTGAACTGTGTAATAAAGGGTGAGTAATTATTACATTAATCACCAAAATACTATTCTTTAGTGTTTATACGAATGTAAAAGTCCCAGTGGAGGTATATATCAGTCAGTAGTTGTACAAATGAGCGAAGACCGAATGGTGAAGATAATATATACCGCGAAAGTTAATATTAAAAGGCGAGGTCGAGGACGGCCGAGACTAATTTTTAAAGACCATGTGAGCAAATTGCTCGAAGCCGGGAGGGTCAAGAGTACTCGGATACTTAGACGTGCATGTATGAAGAAGATGATGAATCTGAAAGAAGCGAAAGAAGTATGTAAGAATCGCGACACTTGGCGATCTGTTCTCTCTGGCTACCCCGTCAGGGATTATGCATGAAGAAGATAAATAATAGTTGTATAAAGAATTAAACTTATTGCAAACTTGAAACTGCAATTAAATGAAGAGTGGATTGCAAAAATATTAATTTCACAATCCTTTTTTTATAACAGAGGCTTATTATATCAAAATTATTTCATTTAAATTAATAGCGTTTTGTTTAAGAATTATGTCAGCAAAACTCCATTTTTTAGTCGCCTCTCAGTCATTATTTCAAATTAGTTTTTCTTTGATTGGACAGTGGACAATCGTATAACTGTTTTTAATAACATATATTAAAGTTATAATGTATATAATTTTACATACATCCTTATGCCATTCCGGACTGACACTGGAATAGACAGGAGTATAGACAATTAAATCGTTACGACCCACCTTTCATTGAAGACATTTTTTTGGAACAACATAACAGGTGGTAAGCCTGTCGCCGTCTTTGAGTCCATACCAACAATGTAAATTGTACATAAGTTTATATCATAACTAGCTGTCCCACGCGACTTCGTATGCGGTATAACACTTAACGCGGAATCCTGATTATTTTTATAAATATTTTTGACCAAAAAATTTTTTTATTTAAAAATTAATAATTTTTTTTAATAAAAAGTACCCTATGTTACTTTCAATACCTCCAAGAATATGTGTACAAAGTTTCATAAAGATCGGATGAGTAGTTTTGGCGTGAAAGCGTAACAAACAAACTTATATTCACATTTATAATTACATAGTAGGGATAGTAAAGTGTTTATATAACTTTAATATGTATGTTTTAAAAACTCATTAATTCGAATCTCGAGGGAATCCATCGGTTCTCTTGACTGGAATGGCATCAACCAATTACTTGGCTATCGTGACTACAAACATAACGAATAAGAATTCTACAATTATCACAGAAACGATGAGGAAGTACTCGCCGATGGGCTGGCTGGATCGTGTCGCGTCGGAGGACTACAAGGTCGACGAGTGGCTCACAATCTCGGCCGGCACTCCGGTATACGTGAACGCGGTCGGCATGCATTACGACCCCGAAATATTCCCCGAGCCGCTCAAATACAATCCCGATCGTTTCTTGCCCGAAAATGAAGAAGAAGTTGGAGCCGTTCACGTATTTGCCGTTCGGCGAAGGACCGAGAAGCTGCATTGGTAAGCATATATTTTAATCTTCAGCTATTTATTCTATATTTGCTTAGAGAGATATAGACAATGATATCTTTACAGCTGTGTGAAGTCACGATAGCCGAGTGGTTGGGTGGTCAGATTTTCGAGTCAAGAAACCCGAGTTCGATCTCCAGGTGGCAGGCATGTGCCATTGGGTTTTTCAAAAATCAATGTACGAATGATCTCGTTGGCTTGAACATAAAGACAGCGACGGGCTCACCACCTATTACGTTGTTCCGAAAATATCTTTGGTGGAACAAAGGGACTTAATTGCCTTGACTAGACCTTACCCCTGTATTGGGAATTGCGTGAAGATATTTTTTATTTATTTAAGTATTTTAAATCTTTTCACCGAAGATTCATTGGTTCAACGTGTCAAGTGGTGAGCCAATATTCATCTGTTTGTCTTAGCCAACGCTACAATGTAATGTACAATATACATAGGTGACGACCGTTGTGTAAGGGTGGCGTGCATACAAGTTTTCATTGCGTTGCCAGCTCTCATTTCCGGGTTCTATTCCCAGACAAGTCAAAGTAGAAAAACAACTATTTTACATTTCTCGCGTCTGGTTATTCGTGGGATTAAGCCCGCACAACAAGATCTATCATTTGTCATGTCACAAGATGCAGTTTACAAAAACTTAATTTTCAGGTGGCAGTAATTTATATATATACTAAATTTCACCTTAATGGGTTTACTAGATTTGGAGAAAATTGATTGTGATACTATAGAGATTTCAGTTATTTATTGCGAAGGTATATTCAGGGTTTCGACGGAACCTAAACATCTGATATATAATTTCGTAGAGTTAAAGCAGTGATGTGATATTTATTCTGTGAACTCTTTCGCCAGGTCGTCGCTTCGGTCTCCAAGTGATACGGTACGCACTGTCCTCCATCTTCCTGCACTACGAAGCGCGCCCGCTGCCCGGCGCGCCGAAGCCTTCCGAAGCCAAGATAGACAACCGCTCCATGTTCCTCATACCCGGCGAACCGTTGCACGTGCAGTTTGTTCCGAGAGGAAAAACCGTTGCACAATAAATAATTTAAAGCATATTTTATTAATTTTATTTTAAAAGAAATATTTTTAGTCTCGATAGCCGAGTGGTTAGTTAGTACGCTCGTTTCAATGAGTTTTTTTTTTTCAAAACTTGTGTACTATATACATGGATGACTTGGACATAAAAACGGTGGCGGGCCCACCAAAACGACATGGTTGTCCCAAAAATATGTCTTCCGTGAAAGGTGGGTCGAAGTGACTTAATTACTTGGACCTCTGAACCCTCATATTGGCAATAGAGTTAGGATATTCTAATGTATTAACATTAACTTATATATTTCGAATTATAGAAGCGTTTGATGTCGATGTAAAAATATGCCACAATTTTTCTGTCATGAAGTGAGGTTTCGGCCTCAGAATTTACCGACTGCTCCGAGTGCTGAGAACCGAGTGTGAGTTCCTCGTGGTACTTGTTTGAGGTGACCAAGAGTAAAGCCTCGATAATAGCAATTGTTATCGATATATGACAGTCCATCACCGAGGTTCTGAGATCGAATCTGTCACCGGATGGATGAATGTGAAAACAACTAAATCTGTACCGTTACACGTCCAGCTGTCTATGGTACGTTGTTTCTAATTCTATAACACATTTTTTTAGCTTTATCTGGGATCATAGCAATGTTTTATGTACTATCTGTATATTTTATATCTCTCATACTAAGGTAGGCAGAGGTTTAGACAATAAAATCGTTCAATCCACTTGTCACCTAAACTAATATTTGTCAACTTGACAGGTGGTGCGCCTATGCCGTAATGTCCAAGCTAATGGTACATGACTCGAGTACAAACATTCATATCAAATTCAAACTTAACCGAGATATTAATTTCATACTATTACAGTACCGTCTGCCCCTGTAATAATTCTATACCACTTTAATGGTTTCGTCGAAACTTTTTTTATTTAAAAAAAATTTAGGCCAATCCCAATACAGGGGTAGACAGAGGCCTAGACAGTAAAATTCTTTCGACCCACCTTCCACTGCAGATATTTTTTGGAAGAACGTGACATGCGGTGAGCCTGTCGAGGTCCAAGGCAACGATACAAATTATACATAAGTTTAAGAAAAACCCATTGGTACGACGAGCTTACTCCTGGCGATCAAACCCAGGTCCCTTGACTCGAATACCGATCACCCAATCACTCGGCCCAAGTCACGATGACTTGAACATTTTTAGTTAAAATGTAATAAGTTTAAGTACTCGAAACTTAGAGTAAATAGAAACTTCAAATGATTCAATAAATACGACGACGAGACTTCTTGATTAGCTATTTTCGGAAGCAGTTATTAAATTTTGTAACTTTAAATTTAATTTTACATAAACAAATAATTATTGTTGAAGTCACGATAGCCGAGTGGTTGGATGGTCGGAATTTCGAGTCAAGAGACTTGAGTTCGATCCTCAAGTGGCCGTACCAATGGGTTTTTCTAAAAACCTATGTACAAATTATAACGTTGGCTTGGACATAAAGACGGCGACGGGCTCACCATCTTTCATGTTGTCCTGAAAATATCTTCGGTGGAAGGTGGGTCGAAGGGACTTAAATGTCTAGACTTGACCTCTGTCTACCCCTGATTTATAATTTTTGTTTATGTACAAATAGATTTCAAATATTTTTGTCTAACTCTTAACAGTCTCTTTCACTTTTAAACCCAAACAATGCTGTCTTATTACTTTATATTATATTTTATACACAATATTTTATAAAACATTCACCATTTAAAATAATATAATATATTAGAAGTAACGACAGCCGAGTGGTGGGGTGATCGCAATTTGAGTCAAGAGGCTCGAGGTCGATCCACTGATGGTAGGGGTACCAATGGATTTTTCCGCTTGGGTAAGACGGCAACATGCCATCCATCTGTCGCGGACTTAATGGTCTGGACCTCTTTCTACCCCAATACTGGGAATGTCGGGAAAATATTTTGTTCATAAATAAACTATATATAATTTTCTATGTTTGGTTTCCGCTACTTCCGAAACTAACACCAATACAACACATCAACACAGCACAGAGATTGGACAAGGAAACATAAAAACAACAACAAGAAAATAGGGCTTTTCTTTTCTACACTCTGCCTTGCCGTATTTATTTACTTACCCCATACCACTAAACATTACTCTTCTTTATCTACCGATATCGGCATAGAAATATAGCCACCCCCTCTCTTTTCGTGAGTGTCTAAGGAGACTAAGGGAACAGCCTTGAAAATGCAAAGGACTACCGACATGGCTGAACTGTCACGACAAATTAGCAGACCGGCAACCGATAGCAGCTCCATCCAATCTACAAATTGCAGCGATTAAGGCAAATTTTCCATGTGGGAAAAGCCTGTAACTTGCAATTGACTTTTCTTTATGTATATCTCAGGAACCCAGTCTTTTGAATAAATAAATAAATATCTTTACGAAATTCCTAATACAGAGGTGACAAAGTGATAGATGGTGAGCCCGTCGCCGTCTTTATGTCCAAGCCAACGATATAATTCGTACATAAGTTTTTGAAAAATCCTTTGGTACGAGTCTCCCACCTGGAAATCAAATTTGGGTCTCTATACTCGAAGGTCTTACCATCCAACCACTCGGCCATCGTGGCTTTTTTATTTATATATCAGGATTACTAACTAAGCCGAGTCTTTCGAGCTTTTGATTTATTTATACAGTTTCATTTCATTCACAGTAAAATCGATTTAATTTTGTACCACTTACAGCTTTAAGGTTATCAGAGTAAGAATACAACAGCGTAATGTAAAATACAAATAGTGCCATCTATCGGAGCACCTAGGAACAAGTTTATCAATTGTCAGTAGGTTTTACAAAATTTATATCCTAAACAGCGACACCGGAGAAGACAATTTTATCATTCAGAGCGCGTAGAAATCTTCGTCCTATTTATTTGTTCCCATAAATTCCCAGAGTTTTCCGTTTCTGTAGCACAATGTTATTGATTTTCTTATGTAATACTAAGTATCCTTTAGGATATATCGTACATGTTACTTAACGGCTTGTTAAAAAAAAACTTAGTTGTTACGTGAAGTCCTGCAGGACATATGTGACTACATAGAACATAGATAATATATAATAATTGTGATATTTAGCAAGTGGATCAGTGACCTGACAGATTGCTCTTAAGAACTCTTACTTACTGTGTTCGCCGATCTGCTTGTCAACCATGGCGATTGTGTCAATCTTGTCTTAATGGAAGAGGCCCATATCCTTCAATAGAATTTTACAGGTCGTAGCATGTATTTAAACACTGTAGTAAATCTGGCTGCATCTAACAATTATTTCATTAAAATCAACAATTATTTACTATAAATCATTGATAGCTACGAAAGAATTTTATTTATTGAAATTCAATGTTGCATACTTGCATACTTGAATTTTAAGAACACGCAATTTCACCAAGTGACAACAATTGAAACTATAAATTATATAATTTCATTTATATAACAAGTGATACATTGCTTGACGCAAAAGTTTCCTTGTGACCAACGCTGAGGAAAAAATTTAATTATAACGTTGAACCGGAGGAGCTGCGTTGTAAATTACCTTACCCTCGCTTTAAACACAACATGCATGTACTAAAACGTGTAAAATTGTTACAGATTTGGTGCAAATGAAATGTCCGGATTACATTCTTTACTTTTTACGATGGATATATAGTCTAGCGTCTTTTAAATTTTGATAAGAAGAAGTGGCGATAAAACATATTTTATTCAATTCTAAGTGAATTTATTTTAATATAACATCTTTAAGTAGGGTCTTAAGTAGGTATTTAAAATACATAAGTAAAGTCATTTTCATAAATAATAACACTAAATAAAGTTACTTACAATTATTAAAGTGTTGGTCTGAAATTAAAATGCCGAAAAACTTGCCAGTGTAAAATTGCCTTTTATTTGTTATCTTCTCGTATTTTTCTAATAATGGGGTAAGCTGAGGTAATAAATTCCTTTCGACCTTTTCAGCGAAGCTCATTTGGGAAAACTTGACAGACGGAGCGCCTATTATCGTATTAATGTACAAACTAATAGTACTTAGATATATCAATACACGTAGAAAAACATTAAAATAAACACTACGACTCAAGCAGCGCTTTTTCTTACTACGTTATCAAATGCCTTCTCAAGATCCCCTACATCTCAGAAAGAAGAAATTTTCATACTTAATTTTTCAAAGTAAATTATTTCATCTATATTATATAAAATATCGAATCAACCCTAAAAAGCAAGAAAGCTTTCCAAGACTTATTATACCGCCACTGAGTCGTAACAAGTAAATGTACTTCGCCCCGACAGCCTTAGATCTGCGCATTAGTTGTCTCTCGAATTAACGTTAGAGATGCTTGGATTAATGTGAATTTTATACTAGATAATCAAAGTTAAGCCTAGTGGCTGGGTGATCGAAATTCGAGACAAGAGATCTGAGTTCGATTCCCAGGTGGCATGTTCATACCAATGAGTTTTTTTTAAAAAATGTATGTGCGATTTACATAGTTGGATTGGATTTGAAGATGGCCACGGGCTCACAGTCACATTGTCCCCAAAAATATTTGAGCCTGAGATATTTTTATAATCTAATTTGTATATAAGTGTATGTACAATAATTTATGTTTTTTTTTTAATTTCACATCGCTTGGAACTTTATTAACAGTTATCAATAATAAAAAATTACAAATTATACTCATCCACATCACAAGGTCCGGTAAAATTTAATTGCAGTTAATGAATTTTATATTATTTTATCACTACATAATAGTGAAATAAGGAAGCGTTGTGGTCTGAAAGAAGATGTAGTTATTAAAATTGAGAAAGGTATGCTGAGATGGTTTGGCCATGTCGAGAGAATGAATGAAGAACGATTGACAAAAAAAGCATATAAGTTGAGTGTGAATGGAATTGTAGGAAGACCTAGGCGGACGTTTCGAGACCAAATCAAAGATGTCCTGAAAAAAGGCCAGGTCAAGAGTACCCTGAATCGAAGATAATGTATGAAGGGAATAATGAAAGTGGACAAAGCGCAACAAGTATGTCAGGATCGTAGCAAGTGGAAAGAAGTGGTCTCTGCCTACCCCTACGGGAAAGAGGCGTGATTATATGTATGTATGTATGAACTTTATATTCATTTTGAGGTTAGACATAACAGAATTGGATAACGTTCGATTTTCAAACCCGGAACTGGCCACCAGACAGAAACTCACAGTTCACCTAACCTAAATCTCGTGTCCTTTTTTAATGTAATAATTTTGTTAACAATATTGATGGCTGGATAGAGAATAATGCCATATGTTACACCTTCCGTCGTTGTATTACGTAAACACTTAATGATTCAGTAGCTCTAAAGTCTCCAAGGGGTTTTTCAAAAACTTATGTATGAATTATATCGTTGGCTTGGACATTGAGACGGCGACGGGTTCACCACGTGTCACGTTGTCACTAAAATATTTTCGGTAGAAGGTGGGTTGAAATGACTAAATTGTCTAGCCCTATATCTACCCCTATAGCTATAGCCATAGACATTATATTTATATATTATTCTGATTTCACTTTAGAACCATTCCCCAAAGTTCGGTTTCGATCAATCCCCGCCATAAAGTTCCTTTAATGCGCCATTTACAACGTCGGCTTCAATATATCGGATCCAATGTCCGGGGTGCGATAGAATAGCGCTCCCATGGGCAGGTTAGTGAAATGTAGGTTATTTCATGCCAGTGAAAATTTAGAATTGATATCCGATTTGCATACTACTAATGTATGCTGAAGGAAGCAAAATATAGTGGGACTATTCATGAGTTTATTTGTATTTAAAAATTAATAATAATATGTTTCGGGTAGTCCGCTTTTATAACAGACAGATGTCCTTTTCAATAGTTCAAAACGACGACGTGTTTTATTTCGTCAGTCCCTACATTAGTAATTAAGCTCTTCATTTAAAAAAAGTCACGATAGCCGAGTGGTGGGGTGGTCGGAATTTCGATTCAAGAGACCCGAGTTCGATCCCTATGTGGCAGACTCGTATTAAGAGGTTTAAAAAAAAACTTACATACGAATTATATCGTTGTTCATCCAAAAGACGGCGAGGAGCTCACCATCCGATGTCCCGAAAATATCTTCGGTGGAAGGTGGGTCAAAAGCGCTTAATTGCCTAGACTAGACCTCTGTATACCCCTGTATTGAGAATTGCTTGAAGAACTTATTGTTATTTTATTTAAATTTTCAAATAAAATTTATCTGTCTATTCCGTTTTTTTTTTTTTTTTTTTTATCTGTCTATTCTGTGATAATACGCATTCGGCGTTCTGCGATAAGACACAAACTGAACAGGTGAGTGGGCGGGAAGAACTACGCGGTCGCAAGGTGCACGCGTGCGTTTGGCGCATTCGCCGGATTTGGACACACTCTTAGATCTTGAAAACAAACGGTCCTCTACCACCTGCATCCAGCGACTCCTTGTAGGTGTAATACTACTAGGCGTCCATCTGTGGTGTGTGATCGTAAACTGGATTTTCTGCACGAGGCTGTTACTCACGAACCTTTCTTCCCCAATGTTTGCCAGTTCTAATAAATGTGGGTGGGTGGCCCACTGTCACTTCATATACAATTTTGATAAATTGAAAAGCAAAAATTTTTGCATGTATTTTCAATTTAAGTAATGAAATTAATGAAGAATATGAACTAATTTATGAAAATTCAATTCAGTTTTGATTAAAAAAAACTTCAAAGTCTTCTCGACTAACGACTAACATTGCTTCTTCATTCAGTTGACTTAATTTACATCTTAGTACCACAAGATGCACTTTTCACTCCGTATTTACTTAGTTTGTTTTACTTTGCAACAGTTTTAATCTGTTAAGAAACTGTCCGCAATCTACCATTAGTTGAAAGCTTTAAGCTCTTATTGACATGTTCGAAATTTTTAAAACTTGGATTAACTCATAAAATAACATTATTAATATTTAAATTAATGATTAAATACATTCAGCCATGTATGTATATGAATAAAAAACATATTTTATTTACCTATATATATCGACAGATGGTAGTAAAATCAATTTGAAAAATACTATTATTTTAGACACTATAGCCAAGTAGTTTAGTGATCAGAATTCGAGTCAAGAGACCTGAGTTCGATCTCGAGGAGGTCGACACTTATGAATGATTTATATATGTTATATTATTATATATAAGCTTGAACATAAATCCGGCGATAGGTTTACCATCTATCACGTTTGACTAAAATAAACTCCGATGAAATATGAGTCGAAAGGACGAAATTGTCTAGACATCTGGCTACCCCTGGATTGAGACAGCTTGCATACGAATGGCATAAAGAAAGTGTTGGGTATATGTGCGTGGCTGCGCCCACCGCTAATTATTGTGTGAACAATAAACAGTGTTAAGCTAGCCAGCGATCGTTTCACTTGTCCGTCCCGATATCTAACAGTGGCGACGAGCTACCCGCGATTTAAAATATAAAAAAAATATCGACGATGTCTCAGCCAAGTGTTCAATTTGGGATTCCAAATAGTTTTGATCACAATGTGCAGACATGGACAACGTTCAAAGGTCGTATTATACAGTACTTTATCGCAAACGACATCAACGAGCGGACTGATCCCGCGGGCAAGAAGAGGAAGGCGATCCTGCTCAGCGCACTCACGGAGGCTACATATCAGTTGGCAACAGACTTGGCATTGCCTAAAGACATTGACGAAGTGCCATATGAAGATTTCCTTACATTCCTGGATTCTCATTTCACACCGAAAAGCGCCGGGTTTGGAAATCGTCACAACTTTTACGCCGCCGTTCAACAAGTTGGTTCACAATGGGCAGCAAGACTGCGAGGGCTCACGGAAAGTGTGGGTTTCTGAATGTTGAATAGGCATTACGCGATAAGATTATAATGGGCATGCAGCCGGGGCGAGAGAAAGAACGCTGATGACGACGGTAAGATTTATTATATCCGTTCATTTAGGGGACAACCTATGGTAGAAACAGTTTTCATTAAAAATAAGCCATTTCGTTTTGAAATAGATAGTGGGTCGAAAGTAACGGTAGTTTCAGAAGAGTTCTATAAAAAATATTTTAAAAATGAACCGTTATAAAGAACTTGTAAACAATTAATGACTTATAACGGCTCAAAAATAGTATGTATCTGTACGTGTCGGTTGCCGCTACGCTACTCAGGACAAACGCATCTAATTGTGTTTTACGTTGTGCGCGACGGAGGGCCGCCGTTACTAGATAGGGATTTCATATCAATGTTTAACTAACAGTTAGTAAATAAATAAATAATAAATAAATATCTTCACGCAATTCCCAATACAGGGGTAGACCGAGGTCAAGTCTAGACAATTAAGTCCCTTTGACCCACCTTCCATCGAAGATATTTTCGGGACAACGTGACAGGTGGTGAGCCCGTCGCCGCCTTTTATGTCCAAGCCAACGATGAAATTCGTACATAAGTTTTTGAAAAACTCATTGGTACTGCCACCTGGGGATCGAACTCGGGTCTCTCGACTCGAAATTCCGACCACCCAACAACTCGGCTATCGTGACTTTTACGACTTACAGTAAGTACCGGTGAATTATTGCTCAGATTCTGAGTTATCGATTAAGATATTGCAAGATCAATATACAGAGCTATTTTCAGATAAGTTAGGAACATTTAAGAAATATAAAGTAAAATTATTAATGAAAGACGGTGCTCAACCGGTTTTCTGCAAAGCGCTACCCTTAGCTTTCGCATTGCGTAATAAAGTCAATACAGAAATCGATAGGTTGGTCGGGTTAGGTATACTAGAACCTATGGAATATTCGGAATATGCCTCCCCCATAGTTCCCGTTCTGAAACGTAGTGGATCCGTCAGATTGTGTGTCGATTACTCGGTAAGCTTAAATAAACAGTTATGGGTCGAAAAATATCCCCTTCCCTCAATCTATTTTCAAGACTCCATGGGGGTCAACAGTTCAGCAAACTCGATTTGTCTATGGCATATAACCAGTTGAGTGGTAGAGCCACGCATCAGCTTTTGTTGTTGCATGAATGGGCCGGCTTGACCGGGGAAGTACCACGACCTTACAGAATACCGGTGTGAAGTAGAAGTCTAATAAACTTCTGCGTTTCGTCTGGTGAGTGAAGGTAATCGGAGGCTCACACACCTCCCTCCCCCAATTTAGGGGGGGGGGGAACTCTAAGGCCGGTAACGTATTTGCTATACCTCTGGTATTGCGGATGTTTGCCGGCCTTTTCTATAAAAAAAAAGTTTGTACTAACGGACGATTCAAAAAACCTTACAACCATAAACACATCGGGGATTATTCAGATTTACACGTCTAGTTTTCGGTCTGTGTTCAGCGCTATCTATTTTTCAACGCGCTATCGAGAGTGTTCTGTCTGGAATAGAAGGGGTTTTATGTCTCTTAGATGACATATTAGTGACTGGTAAGGATAAAGAAGAACACCTTGAAAGGCTAAACGCAGTCCTTAAACGTTTACAGGATGCAGGTCTTATACTGCAATTCCCAATACAGGGGTAGACAAGAGGTCAAGTCTAGACAATTAAGTCCCTTTGACCCACCTTCCACCGAAGATATTTTCGGGACAACGTGACAGGTGGTGAGCCCGTCGCCGTCTTTATGTCCAAGCCAACGATAAAATTCGTACATAAGTTTTTTTTTTGAAAAATTCATTGGTACTGCCACCTGGGGATCGAACTCGGGTCTCTCGACTCGAAATTCCGACCACCCAACAACTCGGCTATCGTGACTTACACTGCAGAAAGAAAAATGTAATTTCTTTCAAAATGAAGTTCATTACCTAGGTTACATCATCACAAAAGATGGATTAAAGAAATAGCCGGAAAAAGTTAAGGCCATGGTTGAAGCACCAACACCTAAAAACATTAATGAACTGCAGTCGTTCCTAGGGTTGATAAACTATTATTGGAATTTCATAAAAAATGCGTCTACTAGACTCAGTTCATTATACGAATTATTAAAAAAGGCAATAAATGGGAATGGACCGACGTACACGACACGGCATTCCAGGATATTAAAAAGCTATTGCTATACGTTAGGGTTCTTGCACATTATGATACGCGGGCTAAGATCATATTAACCGTAGATGCTTCCCCTAGAGGTCTAGGAGCGATTCTATCACAAGTAGGGTCTGACGGTATCGAAAAGCCTATATCGTTTGTATCGCGTACATTAAACTCAGCAGAGAAGCGTTACGCTCAAATACAAAAAGAAGCAACGGCTATTATTTATGGGGTTCGACGGTTCCATCAATATTTATATGGCCGAAGTGAACCGTTTACATTACGCACGGATCATAAGCCATTGCTTCCTATTTTCGGTTCGCACAAAGGCATATCAGAGATGGCGGCAAATATATTGCAACGTTACGCTTTATTCCTTAATAATTATAACTTTAAAATTGAATATGTGCGTAGCACGGATAACAGTGCGGACTAACTGTCTCGCGCAAGTTTGCCTCGGGAGAAATATGAGTGCGCGTGCACCGAACAGTGTCAGTGCTGCGATTGTGTTGAACCAACACACCGAACAGTGTGTTGCATACGATAGTGCTACGTATGTTTGTTTTGTTGTAGACGGGAGCATGCTCGTTACGTTAGAAAGATTTCGCGAGGAAACCAAAGGTGAAGTAATATTACGGCGAGTAATCAAAAATAGTGTTATCGGTCGCCGAAAGAAAATGATTTACGTTTAAAACCGTATCATTTATGTAGATCACAGCTATCTTACAAGAATGGATGCGTCATGAGAGGGCACAAGGTCGTCATACCCGTAAGTTTGTACCAAACTATTTTTAAAAGAGTTGAATACTTCTCATTTAAGGATAGTTAAAACAAAGGCAGAAGCTCGTTCAAGGTTTTGGTTTCCGGGTATCGATCAAGCAGTGGAATCAATGATAGCCTCATGTGACGTTTGCATACAACTACGACCTTCACCCGCGAGCGCCTCGCTAGCTCATTGGAAAATACTTTCGTTCCCTTTCGACAGAATACACATTGACTTTCTAGGGCCCATAAAAGGTTGCAACTATCTAGTAGTAGTAGATGCTTATACCAAATGGGTAGAAGTGTACAATATGAAAACAGCTACATCTTCTCTTGCGGTCATTAATAAATTGTGTGAATTTATGTCAAGGTTCGGAGTTCCAAAAACAATAGTCAGTGATAATGGTACGGCCTTTTGTTCGCGAGAATTTGAGTCGTTTTGTGCAAGGAATGGGGTTTCGCACCTAACCTCTCCAGTCTATCACCCACCTAGTAACGGCCAGGCGGAAAGTTTTGTAAAAATAGTAAAAAGGGGAATAAAGTCTTCTCTTTTATCGGGTCAAAATGCAAGGGATATGCAGGGAAGAAGACATGAGAAAGAAAGGAGTGAGTATTGGGATGACGGGAAATAGAGGAGAATGGAAGAAGAAGACATGTTGTGCCGACCCCACATAGCATGGGATAAGGGCAGGAAGAAGAAGAAGCTTGCCAGCGATCGTTTCACTTGTCCGTCCCGATATCTAACAGAAAGGAACGGTCAATGGCCATAGACAAGCCGCGGCGTCTCCGGTCAAGCAGTCTTCAGTTGTGCCGTTTAACCCCAGATGGGACGACCGTTTAACCACATGAGGTAATCTGAATGAATTTGCATATGAATTTGCATGCAAGCAAATGTGCTGGGAAAGATTATCAAGTAGCGGCGCGTTCTCCCAAGCTTCGGCGCATTTAACCGACAACTTGTAGTACCCCTGTATTAGGAAATGCGTACAGAAAAATACCAAATCTCAATTTAAACAATAATCGAATTCATTACGGATTACTAATATGATTAAAATATATAAGTCACGATAACCAAGAGGTTGGGTGATCGGAAATACAGTCTAATGACCCGAGTTAGATCCTCAGGTGGCAGGTTCGCAGCAATGGATTTTTAAAAAAAACGAATCTTATATACGATCTCATTTGTTGGCTTGGACACAAAAACGGCGACCGGCTGGCCACTTGTTACGTTGTCGAAAAATGTTTTCGATGGGTCGAAAGCACTTAATCTGTCTATCCTATATTTGCTTCGTAGTTATGGAATGGTATGTTTTTAACTTCACGCCATTTCCCATAATGGGGTAGACAAAGGTCTAGGTAATGAAGTCATGACCCACTTTTCACCGAACCGTATTTGGTACAACGTGGCAAGTGGTGATCCCATCGCCGTTTGGTAGTTATTTTATTGTTTGTCTAAATATAACTTACAAATACACATACGCTAAATATATACTGGGTAAATACATTACTGTGTAATAAATTGCTTACAAATTTATCAGTGAGACCAAATCATTTACTACTAAGGGTGTTATCATTAAAGTTTTAATGTCAACCTTCACCAAGCGCACTTCGCAGCGACCGCGCCGAATTGGATTCATTCCACGCTCGCGGCGAACGAATACAATAAATTTTTGAGCGTTGACTTTCTACTCGCTCAATTAATTGATTTCGAATTTTCATCAAAACACGGCGAATCGATGTTTTTTTTTTAATTTTGTTAGCTTCATCTCTCTATCAGTAGTACGTGCCAGAAACTTTTTAATTTATAGACGATTTTTTAAGGGATTAGAAAAACGAAAAGAGCGAAAGTTGTTCTCGTATAATATATATATATATATATATATATATATATATATATATATATATATATATATATATATATATATATATATATATATATATATATATATATATATATATATATATATATATATATATATATATATATATATATATATATATATATATATATATATATATATATATATATATATATATATATATATATATATATATATATATATATATATATATATATATATATATATATATATATATAAAATTACCGATAAGTTTCTGTCACGGACTTAACTAACTGGACCAGACCTTTGTCTACCCCTGTATTGGAAATTGCGTGAACATATTTGGGTTCTTTTGTTAACATTAACAGATGTTTATGTAAATATATAAATAAAGAAAATGTTTACCCCTAACGAAATTCGAACCAACAAGAAGCTTCTAAGGAACTACAAAAAAGAATATTGAGTCGAATTTCATTTAAAATAATTCAACATACGACTAGTATTGTATTTATGTTCACGAAAGCATTTGACCTTAATATTTTGACAAGTAATTATAGATGACCTATGCGACTCTGCTGATATTATCATTACATCAATAAACACAACTGATGGACTGACTTATTAATAACTTGTCCTTTAGCGCGACTTTGTATGCTCTGCAAACATACGTACTATATACATCATGAGGCCCGATAGCCTGGGCGGTAATGATCAGGGTTATTACTATTTTTGAAGCTTCCTAGTTCGAATCCCGCTTGATGCAAACATTTGTGTAATAAATGTTAAAGCTTTTACTCAATGTTATGACCTATATGGACATTTATACATAATATAAAGATATTTTTAATCGTTTAACCTTAATACATACTTAAATACTTCGGTATATGCCACTCACAATACTTAGGTGGACAAAGGTCTAGACAATTAATTCCTTTCGACCCATCTTTGATCGAAGACATTTTTTGAGACAACGTAACAGGTGGTGAGCTCGTCGCCTTCTTTTATGTCCATGCCAACGATATAAATCGTACATAAGTTTTCAAAAAAAAAAAAACCCATGGGCTCGGCTAACATGTGGGAATCAAACTCGGGTGTCATGACTCGAATTGCGATCACCCAACCCCTCGGCTATCGAGACTATTGTTAAAACATTGGTTTGGATTCTAAGACGGCGACGCGCTCACCACCTCTCACGTTGTCTCATAATAAGTTCCCGTGAAATGTGGATCGAAAAGCTTAGTTTAGATCTCTGGCTACCCCTGTATTGGGAAATGCGTGAAGTGAAGATAAAAATATTATATAAAAATATTTACAATTGTTCAGGTTCATTGGAGATTGACATTGCATATCGCGTGTGTTTTTGTCACTTATAAATTGAATGAACGAGAGACATGTACAATATATCATTCACATACGTTCCAGTATGATGTGTGCGTAAATTACTTTATTAAATAAATAAATACATAAATATCTTCAATATCATCTTATCAAGTTGACATATTTACCAAATTTGAAAACATAAAAGTGTTTTTCATCGGCTTTAAAAGGTAAGTTTACTATTATTTTTATTTCCACGTGAAAATATATTACAAGTAAATTTACATATTTATTACTCAGAGCAAGTTATTCATGACGTCATCATTCGACCCACTTTCATGGTTCGCGTTTTACTGCCACTTTCAAGGTTTGTGTTGCGGGTTCGAATTCCGCGTGCGTGTTTTTTTTATCACATTTTCTCTACATTAAAATAAAAATAACAAATATCTTCACGCAGTTCCCAATTCAGGGGTAGACAGAGGTCGGGTCTAGACAATTAAGTCCCTTCGACCCACCTTCCAGCGAAGATATTTTCGGGACAAAGTGACAAATAGTGAGCCCGTCGCCGTCTTTACGTCTAAGCCAAAGACATAATTCGTACATAAGTTTTCAAAAAAAAAAAAACCCATGGGCTCGGCTAACATGTGGGAATCAAACTCGGGTGTCATGACTCGAATTGCGATCACCCAACCCCTCGGCTATCGAGACTATTGTTAAAACATTGGTTTGGATTCTAAGACGGCGACGCGCTCACCACCTCTCACGTTGTCTCATAATAAGTTCCCGTGAAATGTGGATCGAAAAGCTTAGTTTAGATCTCTGGCTACCCCTGTATTGGGAAATGCGTGAAGTGAAGATAAAAATATTATATAAAAATATTTACAATTGTTCAGGTTCATTGGAGATTGATTTCCAGTATGATGTGTGCGTAAATTACTTTATTAAATAAATAAATACATAAATATCTTCAATATCATCTTATCAAGTTGACATATTTACCAAATTTGAAAACATAAAAGTGTTTTCATCGACTTTAAAAGGTAAGTTTACTATTATTTTTATTTCCACGTGAAAATATATTACAAGTAAATTTACATATTTATTACTCAGAGCAAGTTATTCATGACGTCATCATTCGACCCACTTTCATGGTTCGCGTTTTACTGCCACTTTCAAGGTTTGTGTTGCGGGTTCGAATTCCGCGTGCGTGTTTTTATCACATTTTCTCTACATTAAAATAAAAATAACAAATATCTTCACGCAGTTCCCAATTCAGGGGTAGACAGAGGTCGGGTCTAGACAATTAAGTCCCTTCGACCCACCTTCCAGCGAAGATATTTTCGGGACAAAGTGACAAATAGTGAGCCCGTTTATATATTATCTATTATAAACAAAAAGAAAATCAAAACCCAGCCCTCATGTTTGGAAACTAAGAAGTCAACAGGATTAGGCTGACATGAATAAGTAAACTTGTGAAACAATGTTATTAAACCATCTGAACCACACAAATACATAGTCATCGCGATGCGATAAGTCGATGCGATATTTTTAACAATTTCACAATAAGGGTACCTTATATATTAAAAAATATCTTCACGCAGTTCCCAATTCAGGGGTAGACAGAGGTCGGGTCTAGACAATTAAGTCCCTTCGACCCACCTTCCAGCGAAGATATTTTCGGGACAAAGTGACAAATAGTGAGCCCGTCGCCGTCTTTACGTCTAAGCCAAAGACATAATTCGTACATAAGTTTTTGTAAAACTCATTGGTACGAGCCTGCCACCGGGGGATCGAACTAGGGTCTCTTGACTGGAAATTCCGACCACCCTACCACTCTGCTATCGTGATGTTTTTTCTCTATATTGGTGTAGATAATTTTTTGATGCATTATTCATTAGAGCCTATTTGGAAGTGTGTGATAGTAATTTAATTAGAAATTGCAACTGTCTGCTGTATTGCTAACTGTCAGTAATATATTAATTTATAGTGTGAAAATCCTTCTTGTACAGGTTGTCTTCGATAAATGCCTTTAACTTTTTAATAGGCAATTTATGCATATTTATTGCAATTTTTTTTCAAGTAGAAGTCTACACCACACCAGTCCACAGAGAAGTTAATAATTTAGTTTTATAATAAAATAAATGGATAAATATCTTCACCCAATTCCCAATACAGGGGTAGACAGAGGTCTAGTCTAGACCATTAAGTCCCTTTAACCCACCTTCCACCGAAGATATTTTCGGAACAACGTGACAGGCGATGGCCTTTCCCTGTCTTTTATGTTTAAATCAACGATTTAAATTGTACATAAGTTTTTAAAATACCTTTTGATCGATCTGATCAACCAACTACTCAGATATCATGTAGATTTGTTGGAATTTTTTTTCAGTCCTGTTTATGTTTTGTGGTGAACTAAAGTAAACTAGGTAGTCATAGTTAGTACTCTCTGCAGGAGGACTGCGGGCCATTACTGGTTGCTTTGTATCCTTGGGCTCGAAAACATGTTTACGTCTTTGACATGCTAATTAAATTTAATTTCTTATTTATTACAACAGAGATTATTTACCGTGCAAAGTTAATAAACAAACACAGTTGACGATCGTATCAACTCGGGATACTTATTTATATATTTTTATAATAAATTACTTATTATAAAATTTATTAATAAAGGTCAATTAATAAAAATAGAGCGATATTATCTATCGAGCATGCTCATATGGCATATCTTCACGCAATTCCCAATACAGGGGTAGACAGAGGTCTAGTCTAGACCATTAAGTCCCTTTAACCCACCTTCCACCGAAGATATTTTCGGGACAGCGTGTCAGGTGGTGAGCCCGTTTATATATTATCTATTATAAACAAAAGAAAATCAAAACCCAGCCCTCATGTTTGGAAACTAAGAAGTCAACAGGATTAGGCTGACATGAATAAGTAAACTTGTGAAACAATGTTATTAAACCATCTGAACCACACAAATACATAGTCATCGCGATGCGATAAGTCGATGCGATATTTTTAACAATTTCACAATAAGGGTACCTTATATATTAAAAAATATCTTCACGCCATTCCTAATACAGGGGTAGACAGAGGTCTAGTCTAGACCATTAAGTCCCTTTAACCCACCTTCCACCGAAGATATTTTCGGAACAACGTGACAGGCGATGGCCTTTCCCTGTCTTTTATGTTTAAATCAACGATTTAAATTGTACATAAGTTTTTAAAATACCTTTTGATCGATCTGATCAACCAACTACTCAGATATCATGTAGATTTGTTGGAATTTTTTTTCAGTCCTGTTTATGTTTTGTGGTGAACTAAAGTAAACTAGGTAGTCATAGTTAGTACTCTCTGCAGGAGGACTGCGGGCCATTACTGGTTGCTTTGTATCCTTGGGCTCGAAAACATGTTTACGTCTTTGACATGCTAATTAAATTTAATTTCTTATTTATTACAACAGAGATTATTTACCGTGCAAAGTTAATAAACAAACACAGTTGACGATCGTATCAACTCGGGATACTTATTTATATATTTTTATAATAAATTACTTATTATAAAAATTTATTAATAAAGGTCAATTAATAAAAAATAGAGCGATATTATCTATCGAGCATGCTCATATGGCATATCTTCACGCAATTCCCAATACAGGGGTAGACAGAGGTAGCTAGCGTAGACGATTTAGTCCCTTTGACCCATCTTCCACCGAAGATATTTTCGGGACAGCGTGTCAGGTGGTGAGCCCGTTTATATATTATCTATTATAAACAAAAAGAAAATCAAAACCCAGCCCTCATGTTTGGAAACTAAGAAGTCAACAGGATTAGGCTGACATGAATAAGTAAACTTGTGAAACAATGTTATTAAACCATCTGAACCACACAAATACATAGTCATCGCGATGCGATAAGTCGATGCGATATTTTTTAACAATTTCACAATAAGGAGTACCTTATATATTAAAAAAATATCTTCACGCCATTCCTAATACAGGAGTAGACAGAGGTCTAGACAATTAAGTAATTTCGACCCACCTTGCACCGATGATATTTTTGGGACAAAGTGACAGGCGGCGAGCCCGTCGCTGTTATGTCTAAGATATAATTCATACATAAGGTTTTGAAAAGCCATTGGTACATTCCAGCCACCTTGGGATCGAACTCGGGTCTTTTGACTCGAATTCCGATCACCCAACCACGAAGCTATCTTGACTTCCGTGCTTACTACTTATATACTATAACATAAATTTGATGTTTAACTTTTTGTAGATGTTATTATATCTTCTATTAATCTTATTTGTCTGCGTCCTAACACATATCTATATTCGATGGAGGAGCATGAAACACTATTGGAAGATACGAGGAGTCCCCCACACTCCGCCATACCAGAGGCATAACAGGTGCGTTGAACACTCACCAGACGAAACGCAGTAGTTTGTTAGACTTCAACTTCACGCCGGTGAAGTCGTGGTACTTCCCCGGTCGAGCCGGCCCATTCATGCAACAACAAAAGCTGATGCGTGGCTCTACCACTGTAAAAACCTTTTAACGTCGCCAAATTCCGGGTATTATTCTTTTCAGTTAGGAATTATCATTAAGATAACGCCAACTAATTATGCTGAACTTTTATGTGATTAAATAAAAGAAAAAAAATTGTATGTTTTTAATTTTTACCTTTTGTTTTCCGAAGGATCCTCTGTGGTCTTCATTGAGACGTCGCTTGACATTTATATTCACTGCGCATAGGCTGAGAGCAATGCATCACATAATGTCAGAGAAATCTAAGGAACTGGCTCTAAGGATAAAGAATGAAATTGTCATCGCGAAATCTACTGATCTGCGGGTAAGATCTGGTTTGTTACAAGAGCTACTACGAAATAATGTACAGACTCGAGAAAATGTAGAAAATGTGATAAAAACACGCACGCGGAATACGAACCCGCAACACCAATTACCTAATAGTATACATCGGTATGGTTATACCTGTTATGGTGTCTTATCTATCCAAGCGTAACACGACGTCGGTTGATTAAATCAAATCAAACTTGGTTGGAATATATAGGTTTATAAATAATTTATGTATAATATATGTAATGTAGGTTTATACATAAATATAATATAAATAAGCTATATATTTTATTTAAAGCTACATTTGTGTAAATTTAATACTTCTAAAATCTTATTCTTTTTTTCATAATTTGAATGCTTTTTTATAGAAGAGGAGGCAAACGAGCAGGCGGCTCACGTGATGGTGAGTGATTACCGCTGCCCATGAACACCCGCCATACTTCCTTCTTGGCAACATGACTTTCCTGCAGAGACAGAATCCTGTAAGTATTTCAGCTGCTTGTTAATTATGAGAAAAATACTTTTTAAACGACATCGTTTTTATGAAAGAAAAATCTCAAAAGCCAATAATCTAATAAATTAGGTTCCGGACTGCGACAAAACGACTTAGAAGCTCGAGCCCGCCATTTGATTCGATTTTTTCAAAACCTGTGTATGATTCATATTATATATATATATATATATATATATATATATATATATATATATATATATATATATATATATATATATATATATATATATATATATATATATATATATATATATATATATATATATATATATATATATATATATATATATATATATATATATATATATATATATATATATATATACGACGACGAGCTCACCAACTGTCATATTATCCCGAAATATCTTAGGTGGAATGTGGATCGAAGGGATTTACTTGTCTAGACTAGATCTGTCTACCGCTGGATTGGGAATGGAGTGAAGATGTCAAATAACAAAAGTGCTTTAGCTTATGACTTCTGGATCGAAGAAATGTATGTCATGTATCCATTGTAGTCCTTTGCCTTTGTTTTAACTTCATTAATGATTATTCCCATTGATTATACGCCTATTCGTTCTAAGTATACAATAAATCTGCCTTTTTTAAACACTCAACTCCAGAATAATTATCTAGTTTGTTTTCCGTTTTCAAGTCATTTTGGTTACGTCATATTTACCAGAGCTTTAATTCACCATACGTGGGTATTTGGATATTCTGGCGCCCGGCTCTCGTCGTAAATTCCCCGACCATTGCAAGGAACGTGCTGGTCAAGGACGCAGACGTGTTTAAAGATAGATATCTGAGCTCTGGTAGAAGCGATCCCATCGGTGCTCTTAATATATTCACAGTGAAGGTTTGTATACTTTTAAATCTAATCTTTTAGACCTAATAGTAAAGTCACGATAGCCGAGTGGTTGGGTGGTCGCAATTTCGAGTCGAGAAGCCCGATGTCGATCCCGGGTGGCAGGCACGTACCAATGGGGTTTTCAAAAACTTATGTTCAAATTTTATCGTTGGCTTGGACATAAAGACGGCGACGGGCTCACCACCCGTCACGTTGTCACGAAATATCATCGGTGGAAGGTGGATCAAAAGGACTTAATTGTCTAGACTAGACCTCTGTCTACCCCTGTATTGGGAACTGCGTGAAGATATTTATTATTTTTTATTTTAATGTAGAGAAAATGTGATAAAAAACACGCACGCGGAATTCGAACCCGCAACACCAATTACCTAATAGTATACATCGGTATGGTTATACCTGTTATGGTGTCTTATCTATCCAAGCGTAACACGACGTCGGTTGATTAAATCAAATCAAACTTGGTTGGAATATATAGGTTTATAAATAATTTATGTATAATATATGTAATGTAGGTTTATACATAAATATAATATAAATAAGCTATATATTTTATTTAAAGCTACATTTGTGTAAATTTAATACTTCTAAAATCTTATTCTTTTTTTTTCATAATTTGAATGCTTTTTTTATAGAAGAGGGAGGCAAACGAGCAGGCGGCTCACGTGATGGTGAGTGATTACCGCTGCCCATGAACACCCGCCATACCAGAGGCATAACAGATGCGTTGAACACTCACCAGACGAAACGCAGTAGTTTGTTAGACTTCAACTTCACGCCGGTGAAGTCGTGGTACTTCCCCGGTCGAGCCGGCCCATTCATGCAACAACAAAAGCTGATGCGTGGCTCTACCACTGTAAAAACCTTTTAACGTCGCCAAATTCCGGGTATTATTCTTTTCAGTTAGGAATTATCATTAAGATAACGCCAACTAATTATGCTGAACTTTTATGTGATTAAATAAAAGAAAAAAAATTGTATGTTTTTATTTTTTACCTTTTGTTTTCCGAAGGATCCTCTGTGGTCTTCATTGAGACGTCGCTTGACATTTATATTCACTGCGCATAGGCTGAGAGCAATGCATCACATAATGTCAGAGAAATCTAAGGAACTGGCTCTAAGGATAAAGAATGAAATTGTCATCGCGAAATCTACTGATCTGCGGGTAAGATCTGGTTTGTTACAAGAGCTACTACGAAATAATGTACAGACTCGAGAAAATGTAGAAAAAGTGGTTAACTATATTGACCCATCCAATAATCTAACCATAAAGATGGCGACAGTTTGAAAAGTGGTCTGTAACTACCCATCTAAAGATATTATTCATTAAATGTTAAGTTGTTTATTTACGTTAAGTACCTGTTCTATTCATATGTATCGTAAGAGCTGACTATAGAAAAGCTTTTGGCAAGCCTTGAAAAAAGAAAGTGTAGAAATAGCAATTACATTGTGAATCGAAATAAGCTGGCTGGTTAGCGAGTCATCAACTATTATGTACATATCAGTAATTTATTTATGTGCACATATTTAAATGTAAACCCTTCATATTTCAGACCCTTTACACAGACTTTACAACGGACGTCTTTGGAGCATCCGCATTCGGCATCGCCAGTAACTCCACGCTCACTGGGCGCAGCTCTCTCAGGAACGTCACCAACGACTTCATGAGCTACAATTTGTATAGGGGCATAGCGTGGTCAAGCATTTTCTTCTGTCCACAATTGGTTGATATATTCAGGTTAATTATTTCCTAAACAGAATCATTTGACGCTTTTTCTCGTGGACAAACTTAGAAGCATTATTTGTGTTAATATGTATTTGTACTAAAGTGCTGTTGTGAAAATACTATTTGTAAATTATAGCTTCATATAAAGAAAAAATTGTCAGAATCAAATCATCAGCTCCAGCTTTTGTCACCGACATGAGTGAAATTCTTAAGCGTTTTGTAAGGACACATTGAAAAGTTGCAACCCTTTTTTAGTTAAATAGCATCGTAGCTGTAAAATGAGAAATTATCACAAAAAATCCAAGTTGAAACGAAAATTAAAACAAAATTTCAATGAATAAAAAAGTAGCATTACTTTTTTATATTTATTATATTTATAAACCCGTTATTTACTGCAACACATTTTATATTCCCTTTTGTTTTGAATTTGGAATAATCTAGAAAAAATTTATTCTACGAAAAAAATTTATTTGAAAATCATATGTAAGTGGCCGTTTTCAAGGATTTAATTTGCAGATTCTCCTTTTTCCCAAAAAGCACCACAAAATATTTTAAAAAAATATTTCAAACCATGGTCGCAAAACGAGGAGGTTACGAAAGGCAAATCTCTGAACCTGTCGATTTATTGGATGCTCTTCTGAAAATTCGTCATGAGGGTGCCGTTATAGGCGAAAGTAAGTGTAACATATACATATTACCAATTTACTAGTAGCGAAAACCTCAAGGCATTAAGTCTGGTAATTGAAACCCTTTTTTTATAAAATAAGCTATATAAAATGAATAAATAAATAACGTTCTGGAAATATATACTGCATGACATCACATGACATCGTATGATCGATTACAAAGTATGATATCGCTTAAGATTATATTTTTTTAACATTATAAGCTAGCGTTTAACTACAATCCCACCTGATGGTAAGTGGCGATGTAGTTTTTGTTGGTAGGCACGCTAGCTTAGAAAAAGCCTATTCACTCTTCTCTTGAAGATACCCACATTGTAATCGGACGGAAAGACTGATGCAGGCAAATTATTCCAGTCCTTTGCTGTACGCATTATGAACGACGAAGCAAAACGCTTCTTCCGAATGCAGGGTATATCGAAAAGATATGAAAAAGGGTATATGAAAAACTCGTTGCGATAAACAGCATTGGCACAGTATACAGGTGCTGCCAGTCACCGGTTTGGAATAATAATCTTTTTTTTAATAAATATACAATATTACAACAATCCAACTTCTTTCTAAAGTCACAATAGCCGAGTGGTTGGGTGGTCGGCATTTCGAGTCAAGAGACCCGAGTTCGAACCTCAAGTGGCCGTACCAATGGGTTTTTCTAAAACCTTTGTACGAATTATATCGCCTATTCGTTCTAAGTATACAATAAATCTGCCTTTTTTAAACACTCAACTCCAGAATAATTATCTAGTTTGTTTTCCGTTTTCAAGTCATTTTGGTTACGTCATATTTACCAGAGCTTTAATTCACCATACGTGGGTATTTGGATATTCTGGCGCCCGGCTCTCGTCGTAAATTCCCCGACCATTGCAAGGAACGTGCTGGTCAAGGACGCAGACGTGTTTAAAGATAGATATCTGAGCTCTGGTAGAAGCGATCCCATCGGTGCTCTTAATATATTCACAGTGAAGGTTTGTATACTTTTAAATCTAATCTTTTAGACCTAATAGTAAAGTCACGATAGCCGAGTGGTTGGGTGGTCGCAATTTCGAGTCGAGAAGCCCGATGTCGATCCCCGGGTGGCAGGCACGTACCAATGGGGTTTTCAAAAAAACTTATGTTCAAATTTTATCGTTGGCTTGGACATAAAGACGGCGACGGGCTCACCACCCGTCACGTTGTCACGAAATATCATCGGTGGAAGGTGGATCAAAAGGACTTAATTGTCTAGACTAGACCTCTGTCTACCCCTGTATTGGGAACTGCGTGAAGATATTTATTATTTTTTATTTTAATGTAGAGAAAATGTGATAAAAAACACGCACGCGGAATTCGAACCCGCAACACCAATTACCTAATAGTATACATCGGTATGGTTATACCTGTTATGGTGTCTTATCTATCCAAGCGTAACACGACGTCGGTTGATTAAATCAAATCAAACTTGGTTGGAATATATAGGTTTATAAATAATTTATGTATAATATATGTAATGTAGGTTTATACATAAATATAATATAAATAAGCTATATATTTTATTTAAAGCTACATTTGTGTAAATTTAATACTTCTAAAATCTTATTCTTTTTTTTTCATAATTTGAATGCTTTTTTTATAGAAGAGGGAGGCAAACGAGCAGGCGGCTCACGTGATGGTGAGTGATTACCGCTGCCCATGAACACCCGCCATACCAGAGGCATAACAGATGCGTTGAACACTCACCAGACGAAACGCAGTAGTTTGTTAGACTTCAACTTCACGCCGGTGAAGTCGTGGTACTTCCCCGGTCGAGCCGGCCCATTCATGCAACAACAAAAGCTGATGCGTGGCTCTACCACTGTAAAAACCTTTTAACGTCGCCAAATTCCGGTATTATTCTTTTCAGTTAGGAATTATCATTAAGATAACGCCAACTAATTATGCTGAACTTTTATGTGATTAAATAAAAGAAAAAATTGTATGTTTTATTTTTACCTTTTGTTTTCCGAAGGATCCTCTGTGGTCTTCATTGAGACGTCGCTTGACATTTATATTCACTGCGCATAGGCTGAGAGCAATGCATCACATAATGTCAGAGAAATCTAAGGAACTGGCTCTAAGGATAAAGAATGAAATTGTCATCGCGAAATCTACTGATCTGCGGGTAAGATCTGGTTTGTTACAAGAGCTACTACGAAATAATGTACAGACTCGAGAAAATGTAGAAAAAGTGGTTAACTATATTGACCCATCCAATAATCTAACCATAAAGATGGCGACAGTTTGAAAAGTGGTCTGTAACTACCCATCTAAAGATATTATTCATTAAATGTTAAGTTGTTTATTTACGTTAAGTACCTGTTCTATTCATATGTATCGTAAGAGCTGACTATAGAAAAGCTTTTGGCAAGCCTTGAAAAAAGAAAGTGTAGAAATAGCAATTACATTGTGAATCGAAATAAGCTGGCTGGTTAGCGAGTCATCAACTATTATGTACATATCAGTAATTTATTTATGTGCACATATTTAAATGTAAACCCTTCATATTTCAGACCCTTTACACAGACTTTACAACGGACGTCTTTGGAGCATCCGCATTCGGCATCGCCAGTAACTCCACGCTCACTGGGCGCAGCTCTCTCAGGAACGTCACCAACGACTTCATGAGCTACAATTTGTATAGGGGCATAGCGTGGTCAAGCATTTTCTTCTGTCCACAATTGGTTGATATATTCAGGTTAATTATTTCCTAAACAGAATCATTTGACGCTTTTTCTCGTGGACAAACTTAGAAGCATTATTTGTGTTAATATGTATTTGTACTAAAGTGCTGTTGTGAAAATACTATTTGTAAATTATAGCTTCATATAAAGAAAAAATTGTCAGAATCAAATCATCAGCTCCAGCTTTTGTCACCGACATGAGTGAAATTCTTAAGCGTTTTGTAAGGACACATTGAAAAGTTGCAACCCTTTTTTAGTTAAATAGCATCGTAGCTGTAAAATGAGAAATTATCACAAAAAATCCAAGTTGAAAAGAAAATTAAAACAAAATTTCACTGAATAAAAAAGTAGCATTACTTTTTTATATTTATTATATTTATAAACCCGTTATTTACTGCAACACATTTTATATTCCCTTTTGTTTTGAATTTGAATAATCTAGAAAAATTTATTCTACGAAAAAATTTATTTGAAAATCATATGTAAGTGGCCGTTTTCAAGGATTTAATTTGCAGATTCTCCTTTTTCCCAAAAGCACCACAAAATATTTTTAAAAATATTTCAAACCATGGTCGCAAAACGAGGAGGTTACGAAAGGCAAATCTCTGAACCTGTCGATTTATTGGATGCTCTTCTGAAAATTCGTCATGAGGGTGCCGTTATAGGCGAAAGTAAGTGTAACATATACATATTACCAATTTACTAGTAGCGAAAACCTCAAGGCATTAAGTCTGGTAATTGAAACCCTTTTTATAAAATAAGCTATATAAAATGAATAAATAAATAACGTTCTGGAAATATATACTGCATGACATCACATGACATCGTATGATCGATTACAAAGTATGATATCGCTTAAGATTATATTTTTAACATTATAAGCTAGCGTTTAACTACAATCCCACCTGATGGTAAGTGGCGATGTAGTTTTGTTGGTAGGCACGCTAGCTTAGAAAAGCCTATTCACTCTTCTCTTGAAGATACCCACATTGTAATCGGACGGAAAGACTGATGCAGGCAAATTATTCCAGTCCTTTGCTGTACGCATTATGAACGACGAAGCAAAACGCTTCTTCCGAATGCAGGGTATATCGAAAAGATATGAAAAAGGGTATATGAAAAACTCGTTGCGATAAACAGCATTGGCACAGTATACAGGTGCTGCCAGTCACCGGTTTGGAATAATAATCTTTTTTTTAATAAATATACAATATTACAACAATCCAACTTCTTTCTAAAGTCACAATAGCCGAGTGGTTGGGTGGTCGGCATTTCGAGTCAAGAGACCCGAGTTCGAACCTCAAGTGGCCGTACCAATGGGTTTTTCTAAAAACCTTTGTACGAATTATATCGTTGGCTTGGACATAAAAGACGGCGACAGGCTCACCACCTGTCACGTTGTCCCGAAAATATCTTCGGTGGAAGGTGAGTCGAGGTACTTAAATGTCTAGACTAGACCTCTATCTACCCCTGTATTGGGAATTGCGTGAAGATATTTATATTTTTTTATAACTTCTTTCTATGATTTAAATTTTAAATTTCTTAAGGTTTGTGTATATGGATATTTAGTTGTATCAATATTTTGCTAAAGTACCTATATAAAAAAATGCAAATATTCTTACTGAATATTGTTGTTACTTAAATTTTTTTAACGTGACTTTGAAACTATTATTATAATTTGTAAGTAAAGTAAAATGATAAATTCGAAAAAATCGACTTTGATTCAATCGATTCGTTATCTTTTCTTTCATCAAGAAACTTAACTTTGTTTAATTTTTTAAATAAAAACATAAATCATAAAAATTATAATTAAATGATTATTTTAGATATTACGGAGGAAATATTAATTGCTCAAGCAGCAATATTTCTACTGGGCGGTTTCGATACATCTGGTTCCGCCTTAACATATGCTACTTACGAATTAGCCTTTCATCCAGAAATTCAGGTAACTTTAAATATGAATTTTATTTCTATATGGGTATTCATATATATCATAAATTAGAAACGGGAAAAATTGTTTCAGGATCAACTATACAATGAGATTTTGGAGGCAAAACGACAACACGGAGAGCTCCATGTGAATGTGCTCAGTAGTTTAACTTACATGGACTGCGTAATTAAGGGTTAGTGAACAATATTATTCTTAGCATTACCTCCTCGCATCATCATCTAAGGGCCACCACTTTAGATGATGAGGAGAGAGAGAGAGAGAGAGGAAGACTAGATTTCTAGAGAGACAGAAAACAAAGTCTTTCAATCCTAAAATAAAACGTTTGCCTTTATTAATTTCGTTACATTATTCATACACGTTTAGATATCCGTCAACTCATAGTGACCACCTTCATCTGGTCCTGTTTTATCTCTTTACGCATTGCGCATCATACAAGTCTCAGTATTTCTACAATGTCCCAGGTCAGTGTGTTTTTGGTAACTTCATTGTTTTCGGTACCATAACACAAGAGTACTCTGAGACCAGAGCAATGTATGTGATGTTGTCTACATTTATATTCATTTTCAATATTTCATTGACAGTTTTATCTTGTAGAAACATTGAGGAAGTATGCGCCGATGGGCTGGCTGGATCGTATCGCATCGGTCGATTACAAAGTCGATGAGAGCCTCACAATCGCCGCCGGTACACCGGTGTACGTGAACGCGGTCGGTATGCACTATGATCCCGAAATATTTCCCGAGCCGACTGTTTTCAATCCGGATCGTTTCTTGCCGGGAAATGCAAAGAAATTGGAGCAATTCACTTACTTGCCGTTTGGTGAAGGACCAAGAGGCTGCATAGGTAATTTATTTTACATAGTTTTGAAGCGTTTTAACCATGAAAAATATAAAAAATAATAACCTCCACTACAAATTGAGATCTCGATGAGATGGCGATTTCAGTAACAGATTACCTTGTAATTAAACTGAATAGTTAAGCACTACTTATTCTATTGTATAATTCTGAAGCCATTAAACCACCTACACCTAAACATATATAAGATAACCATCATCATCGTAACGAAGACCTTCCTCCAGAATAACTGCAAAGGCGATGTGCTACAGGAAAAGGTTAACTACTCGCTGGGTCGGCTGTTCTTGACCTGGGGCGGAACATCTCTACTAGTGTACTTTAAGGACTGATATTTATGTGTATAAGAAAAAAAAGAAATTTTTTGGAACAACGTAACAGGTGGTGAGCCCGATGCCGTCTTAATGTCCAAGCCAATGATATAATTTGTACTTAAGTTTTTAAAGTGGTTTCAGTCACGATAGACGAGTGGTTGGGTGATCGGAATTCGAGTTAAGACTTCCGTGTTCGATCCCCAGGTGGCAGGCTCGTACCAATGGGTTTTTCAAAAACTTATGTACGAATTACATCGTTGGCTTGGAAATAAAGGCGGCGACAGGCTCACCACCTGTCATGTTGTCTCGAAAAATGTTTTCGGTCGAAGGCGGGTCAAAGGGACTTAATTGTCTAGCCCAGACCTCTCTCTACCGCTGTAATGAGAATCGTGAAGAGATTTTTTTTAAGTTTAAAAACCATTGGTTCAAGCCTGTCTCCTGGGGATCGAACTCGGGTCTCTTGACTCCAAATACCGATCACCCACCCAAGTTCTTGCGATTTTTTTTTAGTAGTCGCAATAGTCGAGTTACTATTGTAACTACTAAAAAAAAATCGCAAGAACTTCGCAGCACCATGTGTGATGTCGATATGTTTCCTGATTTAACCGCTACTTGCGAACTTATAATGTGCAAACATAGGTGTCGCCACACCGTATTTCATTGGTGAGCAATGAGCCCTGGTCACTTAAAAAATCTGTACATTTCGGAAACTAAAAATGCTAGCTTAATGAAAAAAAAATTGTGTTTAGAAGAACATTAAATACTTCTTAAAGTAAGTTATTGAAACTACTTAGTTTCTGCAAGGTTATACAAGAATTTTGAAAACAAATTTAAAAAACAAATTTGAAAATGGGAGACTTGAAGAGATGGAAGTACAAAATTACTGCATAAGATTTTGCTTTTATTTCTAATCGATCATTAAAGAAGTTATATGAACCATATTGATAATGTTCAATATTTGTTATTCAATCACACATGATCACACATGTGTGATTATTGGATATAATTCCTTCCTTTACAAGTAAAGCCTATGTCCTATGTAGACTTCAGTTTTACAGGCCGTTCTTCTTGTATGCAGTAAAACAATGTTCAAGTCGTAATTTTTACAAAATAAATTAAATAATTAAATATCTTCAAGTCATTTCCAATACAGAGGTAAACAGAGGTCTAGTCTAGAAAACTAAGCCCCTTTGACCCACCTTCCACCCAAGATATTTTCGGGAAAACGTGACAGGTGGTGAAACCGTCGCCGTCTTTATGTCCAAGACAACAATATAATTCGTACATAAGTTTTTAAAAAACCCATTGATACGAGCCTGCCACCTGGGGATCGGACTCGGGTCTCTTGACTCGAAATTCCGAACACCCAACCACTCGGCTATCGTGGATTTTACGTGAGATTTTACGTTTTAAACAATTAAGCTTCTTCTTTCAGGTCGTCGCTTCGGTCTCCAAGTGATACGGTACGCATTGGCCTCCATCTTCCTGCACTACGAAGCCCGTCCACTGCCCGACGCGCCGAAACCTTTCGCCTTTAAAATTGATAAACGTTCAATATTCCTCATACCGGGCGAACCTTTGTACGTTCAGTTTGTTCCGAGAGAAAAAGTACTTGTATAATAAAGTATTTTGTAATTGTTTAATGAATATTTTTTCTTGTTACTAATTCTGATTTTCCATTTCAAAAAATGGCGGGAATTTCAGTACCAATTTAACTAGCCACAACTACTCTACGATGTAGTAAATGACAACAATTGGAGTTAGAATTAATATTTCTCAACCAGCAAATACTTGGTCCTCTATGTACTTACTGTTAAATGGTGATGAGTTTAGTTTTATAGCAAAATATAATTTCTTTTATTTAGAAAAGATAGGAATTTGTTGGATCTGAAATAATAATAAAAACTTTACAGTGCACAGTTTCCAAGGAAATATCTGATTAAAGGTATAGAATAATTTATCAGCGGGCGGCAGTGTCAGGGCGATGATTTTCGACGTCAGAGGTACTTTGCTTATCATTAGTCAACACAATATAAACAATTTTAGGCCGACGTTTCACAAATGTTTTTTCCACTTAATAAATTAGGGTTTTGTTAGAATTTTTTATTGAAATTGTACTAACATTGGCTTACTATTGACAAATAGTCTCCAAAGATAAATTGTTATTAATATTTATTTATTTATTTACTGGATAACTAACAGCTTAATCTTAACAAAATATAACATACAAGTAAACTGCAATCTAAGCCCATAAAAAGTTTTCACATATAGATAAACAATAGTGATACATAAATAACAAATAGCACTTTGCTGCCCGTTTAAACTAATTAACTAAAATTATTTATTGTTGTTTAATTGTTGACTGTGACTGAAATTCTACAGTGGTAGAGCCACGCATCAGCTTTTGTTGTTGCATGAATGGGCCGGCCCGACCGGTGAAGTACCATGACCTCACAGAATACCGGCGTGAAGTAGACGTCTAACAAACTTCTGCGGTTCGTCTGGTGAGTGTAGGTAACCGGAGGCCCACACACCCCCTCCCCCATTTCGAGGGGGGGTCACTCTAAGTGCGGCAACGCATCTGCTATGCCTCTGGTATTGTGGGTGTTCATGGGCGGCGGTAATCACTAAGCATCATGTGACACATCTGCTCGTTTGCCACCCTTTTCTATAAAAAAATAGAAGTGATTAATTTGCAAATGGCAGGACTGTTGGTACAGAAAAGGTCCACCTTATATTCTTTAGATAGTCTGTTAAATAAATTAGAGGTTCTTTTAAACAAATGGAATTGTGTCTGTAGTTTGTGCTGTAAAAAGGTATGTGTAAGAGATTGTTACAACGTAGTGAACGAGTGGGGGTTGAGATGAGTAATTTCTTTAATGTGTCTGGACAGTCTATTTGTCAACCAGATCTGCTGTGTAACGTCTAGTTTGCAGAGGGAGAAGGTGAAGACAACAACACAGCAGCTCGTAGTTTTCTTTGGGAATACGAAATTTTGAGCACACATATCTGATGAACCTTTTTGGATGGATTCAATTTTATTAACGTAAATATTATACTCAGGATTCCATATTTAACTTGCGTATGTTAGATTACTTCGAATAAGTGAACATGATAAAATTTTAATATATTTTAAATGCGGAATTTGAAACACGATCTTGTGATAAAGCCAAGGCCTTTATATGCTTTATTAACAATTTGTTCAATGTGGTGGTCAAATAATAATTTTTTGTCAATGGTAATACGTTAACATCGAGTTTATTTCGCCTAGAGTAATTGTTAAAATCAAGTAGATCGTTTTGTAAGTATAGCGCATCATCGAAATTATTTACTACTCTAAATAATTTCATATCGTCAGCGAAAAGTAAAAAAAAAATGGATTTAAAAAGCATTTTTTGTTTATAAAAAAGGAGGCAAACGGGCAGGTGGCTCACGTGATGGCAAGTGACTAACGCTGCCCATGAACACCCGCAACACCAGAGGCGTAGCAGATGTGTTGCCGGCCCTTGAGAAATGTGTGGGCCTCCGGTTACCTACACTCACCAACGAAACGCAGAAGTTTGATAAACTTCTACTTCACGCCGGTATTCTGTGAGGTCGTGGTAATTCCCCGGTCGAGCCGGCCCATGCATGCAACAACAAAAGCTGATGCATGGCTTTACTACAGTTAAAGCATTCAATATACATCATTAATACCAGATCAAATTATTATTATCACTCCTTTCTTAATGAATTATCACCAGAAGTGGGTTTTAAGCAGAGGCCTAGGCAATAAATAAAGTCCTAGTAGCTTATTTTAGGATAACATGGCAGGTGGTAAGGCCATCGACGTCTTATCCTCCAAGTGAACTGTATGCTATACATGATCCCAAAAACTGTCTTCGCCGGAAGGTGGGTCGAAAGGACCGCATTAAGATTGGCTTGAAGATATTTTCTTTTGTAATGAATTCAAAACTCTTCGTATTCCGTTTATAACTTTCTATTTACACCATGTAATCAATCGACCGTAACATTGAGACAAACAACAGTTGAGGTACATTCACTGTAGCTGGATTTGTCGTCGGTTTGTATGACACTTACACCCATTGACATGCGCGTCTTCGGTGGCATTTTGTGCTTACGCACTACCAAACCCCAAGCCCTCTTATACTGGTTCACCAGTTTTGCAATGGACTAAGGTCCTTAGCCCTTAACTTCACGTCCCTCTTCGGGGGGAGCGCGTGAATAATGGGTGGCGCTTACCGCAAACGGCAATGGTGATTTGTTGTCATTGAGGCTGTATGCCTTTCCCACATTTTCATTAAAAAGATGCGGGGGGCGAAGAGCTTGTATCGGGTATTAAATAAATATAACATGAACCCTTTTTAAGCGAGAAGGGGTAATTTAAAAATAATATTGTAAACCCCTTACAAGTGATAAAAGGGAGTATACTATACTCCGAGCCTTCTCGAGAGTTGGCCTTAGACAATGAAAAAGCAAAGCAAAGCAAAGTGAGTATTTATCCATCCTAGTAACGCCTAAAAGCACATGATTATTAAAGAAAACGAGATTGCCACTCGAAAACTTTTTTCCCCAACGGCTATGTGGCCGGCCCATTGCCACTTCAACGCGCTGATCTTTACTGCTATGTCGATTACCTCAGTTCTTCTGTGGATGTCTTCATTGTGGATTCTATTACGAAACATAGAGCATAGCTCTTTCCATAGCACGCTGAGCAACTTTGAGCTTCGACTGCGACATACGACTAAGGGCTGAGCTTTCAATGCCGCAAAATATGGGGTTATCAAAAGAGGGTGGTATAAACACCTCGAAAAAACCTTCCCGTACGAGAATGGCCGGACTCTTTTAACTAATTTTGGTTGTAAAATTACTTTATTTCTAATATAAAAATAAAAATTAAATATCTTCACGCAATTCCCAATACAGGGGTAGACAGAGGTCTAGTTCAGACAATTAAGTCCCTTTGACCCACCTTCAACCGAAGATATTTTTGGGACAACGTGACATGCGGTGAGCCCGTCGCGATCTTTATGTCCAAGCCAACGATATAAATCGTACATTAATCTACATAGTAAAATAATCGTACATACAGAGTTGTATTAAAATATATGTACTAAAATAAGGAGTCCTTTGACTGTTTGACTTTTTGCATTAGCTATAATTACAGAGCTCGTAACAAAGAGGTCCCTCTAAGAATTCAATTAACTTGTTTGAGAATTTTAACGGTTAATTGTGATACAATTAAAATCTGCAACCTCTTTGGACTTTGGTTTTATATTATGTTTATCTCCATACTTCGCCGTAAACCATCTCACAAGCATTACAGCTTAGTATGAGCGATAAACAGAAAAATATTTCTTCGTACCATTCCCAATACAGGGGTAGTCAGAGAAATAGACAATTTTATACATAACTTTTTTCAAACTTTACCAAAGATTCTAACTTATAGTCACCTCAAATAAAGTACGTCAGTAAATCTTGGTCGGATTAAGTCGTTCATTTTTTTACAACTATGTAATGTTTTTAAAAACTAAACCGATAGACCTAGAATATAATATTATGTTGAAATGATTTATATACTTACTTACTTACTTATCGATCGCCAAGTGTCACGATCCCTACATACTTCTTTCGCTTCTTTCAGATTCATTACCTTCTTCATACATGCACGTCTAGGTATCCGAGTAATCTTGAACCTCCTCTCTTCGAGTAATGTGCTCACATGGTCTTCGAAAGTTAGTGTCGGTCTACCTCGACACCTTTTAATATTAACTTTCGCGCTATATATTTTCTTCACCATTCGGTCTTCATTCATTCGCTCAATGTGCCCAAACCATCGAAGCCCTTATCCATTTTTGTGACAAGGTCATCTTTCAAACTCGTAATGATCTATATAAAAATAAAAATATTTTATTTTAATTTACTACTCGGCTATCATGACTGTATAAACATAGATACAGTTTATGTTATTTAGCATGAAAAAAATGATAGCAATGGAAACTAGTAACATCTAGTAGACGAGCTCCGTGGATGAGTGGCGTACACATCGGTTTTGAAGATGTCACCATCTCTTAAATCCCGGGTTCAACTCCTGGACAGGTCGTAGAAATACAACTTTTTTTACATTTTCTCGGGTTTCTGGGTATTTATAGTTAGTTCAGCATTCGTTATTTCTTATTCCATGCAACAAGTGCTTTAGCTGCTTACCTGCTTGCACTCACTTGCATTTACTTGCACTCATTGCACTGTTTATTATTATAATGCAACATTTATTTGTAATTAAATACCTGACCGGTTTCGCACTTATGCCATCATCAAAAGTTTATTACAAATCATCATTAGCTAAAATTCTGAACAGGTGAATATAGAAAACACTCTTTCTACATTTTCTCGGGTCAGGGTGTTTGTAGTGCATTCGTTGTTTCCGATTCCATACCACAATAATACTTTGGGATCGGAGTAATTGGTTATATATTATCCCTATCTATGTAAATATTTATTTATGTATGTATTTATACAGCTCGTACTCCGTAAGTAAATAATTGTCCTTTTTGGACTCCCTCCTATAAAAAATAAGCGTTGGTCAAGACCATCAATTGGAATACTGAATCAAATCTACATCGAAAAAAACTCCACATGCGAGTATATATACAGTGCCTGCGACCGGAAACGACTAATTTGGACTTCCCGTTGCTAACGATGTTTGTGTCTCTACTGATCTAGATGAAACCGAAGGAGGACACACTTGAAAATAAAATGAAAACGATTTTTGCATTTATTTTATTGAGTTTGGACATTGAAGTTCAATCCAACTTTCACGGATAAAAGTACAAGCATTCATATTCATCACATAAATGTTTGATTATAGTGGGTTTCGTTCACTAGATTTTTATTTAATTTATCATTTATTTAACAAAAAAAAAGTTTCATTTAAATAATCACTAAAATCAGACATATATTATATTTGAATAAAACACTATTATTATATACACTATTATATTACACTTATATTAATAACAAATGTTAATTACTGTCACAAATATTAACATATTAATTGAAGGTTATAAATTATCCGTACGACGTACACACATTGGAACAGGCAGCTCATTGTCCCTCGCATTCCATTTGCTTGCGGCGTTGTTGTCAACCCTTGAGGCTCTTCACACATTCGTGAAATGAGTTTTATTGTTCGTATGATTACAATCCGTTTGAAATTAGAATCTGGCATATCGTGGAATTTATTTTCATAAAATAATACGGATTTATTGTTTTTATATGCTGGGGCAGGTTCTTTTCTCGCTCAACGGTTAAGTCTAGCCATTCAGCATGGAAATGCAGCCAGCGTTATTGGTACCATGCCACGAGGAGTAGGGCTCTACGATTATAGGAGTTTTTAGTTAATAAGTATAGTAAATATATAATTTTGTTACTGTAACTAAAGTATTTGAAAAAAAAAACACTAGCAAGATTATAGTCTCTCCACCTGTCACGTTGTCCCGAATAAGTTTCGGTGAAAGGTGAGTCGTAAAGACTTATCTATCTAGACCACTGTCTACCCCAGAATGGGGAATATGCGTAAAGATATAAATACTGATCTTTCATTTATGATGACAATATCTAATAATTAATTATTTAAGTAAATATCTCTACGCTCTTATAAATACTGAGCTAGACTGAGACAGAAAAATAAGTTATTTCGATCCATTATTCAGCGAAGCTAACTGGACAAAACAATATAGAGTGTGAGTCGCAGTTTGGTGATGAGAACATTGACCTAATTTGTATACAAGTTCAGAAATCTAGCCGTGACGACCTTCGTAGTTAAGTGGATTACACGGTCTTTTAAGGTGCCGCTCCGGCATTCCATTCTCGGATGGGTAAATGTAAAAAACTATTATTCTGTGTTCCCTAAATATGAAGCTATAGCTAGTACTATTACAGTTATAGCTAGTGCTTTGGTATCGGAAAGAACAAAGGTACTACAAACATTCAGATCTGAGAAAATGTAGAAGAAATGATTTTTCATTGACCCGTCGGGAACCTCAGAGCTGGCAAGACCATGAGAATAGGCAATATTCTGAAGCTGTGTTTTATATTAACCATGTAATAATTTATTTGTGGTGTACAATAAAGTACATACATACACACATAGCTCATAAAGATAACACACATTTCAATAGAATATTTATTATTAGGTGTCCTTGAATAAAAGTAACGGGTCAGTAAGTTATGACATTAATCTTCTATTATAAAGCAGTCTCTGTGAGTGTAGCGAGGGAATACAAATCAGTGATACAGCCGACGTAAACTTTATGAACCGTGACCACATATCGACGATGCTTTCGGTATAAAAAGGAATATCTGTTCAACTTTATGAAATTTGCCGCTTTTTGTAATATTTTTTTGTTTCACGTAACCTCTAGACAAGGTGAAAGATATTGATATTTCTTTGTCTAGTTTTCGTTTCTTTGTATTATTTATTGTGAAACGTAATAAATTATAAGACAGATAAGAGCGTTGCCACGGAATTGTAGAGGTCGCAGATTATAATCTTCCCTGCGTTAATTGACGAAAACTAGACCTTTTTAAATAATGCAAAAACTCGACGCATCGTAATATACCGAGTATATTTGTCGTAATAAAAGTGCAATAAAATCGAGATTAAAATAAAATTTTGTAAAAGCCTTTTTATTAACTTAGGCTTTTTTATTAAAATTTCGTTGGTTTTATTAGTCCTTGAAGGACTTCTTCAGACGGAAACAGAATTCAAATTGTCTGCAAACGGTACTTCGTAAGGGGGAGGCCATATAAATATATAAACAAAATAAATAGTATAAAATCTTCAATTATATCGGTCATCGTCATCTGTCTAGTGCTTTTTAAGATAATTATCCCGCCAGCTGTCGCCTTTAGTCGGTTTTTACGACACTCACAGGATCAAACTAGTGGAATATTCTAAACCCGTAACCACATGGCAAATGAAGCTATGATAATATAAATCTATAAGTTAACAAACATGTATATAAGTAAAGTGAAACTACATTTTAGTATTAGTAATAAAGAGTGCACGGGCATCTCTCGTCAACACCAGAGATATATATTTGCTCAGAACAATGGTCAACGAAGTTTCTGATGTCCATTAAAAGTTCAGCTGACGTTACATTGAACGAAAATTTGAATAATAACGGAACTTCACAAACTCTAATTGAATTTGTGAATATTTGCTTCGTTGAATTTTTGAGATATAAGCGATTTAAAATAGAAAGTGGGAGTACAATTTCTTTTTTCTCTAGTCCGAATAGGAGTCCACCAGTTACGAAGGCGAGTGTTTAGGTGATCGGAATTCGAGACAAGAGACCCGAGTTCGCCTATCTAGACTATCATGTTGGCTATCGTGTCTTATTTTATCTCTTCAAGCACAGTCTTATCACAAATACGCTGACAGCGTTGAAGTAATCGTCATTTAATACCAATGATAGCAAATAATTTAAAACTGATTAAGTGGTTTACTTTAGTTTGCTTATTAACGGGTTCAAGAAAATTATCAATGAAAAACATTATAAAAATAGTTTTTTTTATACTATTTATGAAAACATTAATTAAAGTAACTTCTGGAAATTTGTAGATAGCTCCCATGTTAATTCAAATACGATGGAAATAACTTTGGAAAAAAAGTCTTTGTGCTTTAATTTTTGTCATTATATTTTTACAATACCCAGGGTACGCAGATAAATAAAAAAATAAATCCTTTCCCCCCCTTTTTTACAAATGCCTATTTGCAAAAACCAGGTGAAGATTTAAATTGATTTCATTACCAGCCATATTCGAATCCGCAACATTTCGCTACGAAGGCGGGGTTACTATCCACTACACCTTTCGGTATTTATTATTTATTTATTTTAACAAGAATTAAAAGAAAAAAGTATTCACCAATAAATATTTTAACAAAGCGATTTCTTGGAAAGCAATTTCAATTTTAAAACAAGACGTTTGAAATGTCTGGTTGAAAAAGCAACTTCGAATACTTTTCCAGGAAAATGTGGTATAACGGCCCATTTCCCTTGCTTCATCTCGACAGTCAAAATAAATTAATATTTATACAATGAATGTTATAAATTTGGAGCATTCTTGAGTTCGCTAATACATTCACTGAAGAAAATACAAACAAATTTGAACTTATTCAAAATGAATGTATTCGTTTTATATTTGGTTAACGCAATTACGTTCATGCCTTTGTGATGGGGTGTAATTACATACGGGGTGTATGTCACCAAATACTCTAGAAATCTAAAATAAGTAAATTTAAATAACTAAAGGAACATACGTACATTTAGTGGGCCGTATCGCTAAAACAGTGATAAGGCTCTCTGCTCTAAAGTTATCTCTTCCAGGTAAACTTAGAGCAGAGGATTTTACTTTAGAAGAGAGCGGAAGGCGAAAAGGTGGTGCTGCGCCTGTCATCGTTGTTATCGCGAAGCCAACGACATAATTAATATTAATATTATTCATAAAATAGTATGTATATTTCTGTCTCATTATTTGTTGTATTTGTGTCTCTTACCAGTCTTTTTTTTTCATGGCATCCAGTTTGAAATCATAACGATTCTAAAGAAGTTTCTCTTCAAAAATTAAGATAGGAAATAAAATAAAGTTTTAGTTACATACATAATTTATGTTGCAGTATCAACTTCCAGGTTTTTGAAATGGAATTGACAATCAAAGGTAGTTGTATTATTTCAGTTCGTGGCATGGAAAATGGAATTTTATATGAAATTATTGCCGTAGGATTCCGAACGGAAAATTAATGAAATTATGAAATGTAACATTTTCAATTCATAGCTCTCTGTTTAACGTTTCTAAGAATTCTAGAGAAAAGTTAGGATTGACAAATACAATGTTCTGAACTCAGGGCCGTAACCACAAAACCGGGATGTCTAGACAGTTAAGTCTTTACGATCCATATTTCATTGAAGTTTAATTAGGACAATGGTGTCATACACACACAACTATGGGGTCCATGGTAACGTTATAAATTGCACATAAGTTAGAAAACGCCCATTACTATTGGTAGCCTTCCATTTGAGTATCGAATTTGCATATCTTGACTCTAATTCCAATCATAGCGTAGCATGTACTGTCAGCGTTATCGATATTTTGTATAAACTTGGCGACCCACGTATACGAGTGACGTTCACATCGGGTTTCAAGGCGTCGCCAGCTCTGAGTTTGAATCTCGGACGAGTCACTATAGAAACCCTCTTTTTCTACATGGTTCCGGATGTCGGGAGTCGAAAACAACGAAGGTACCTCAACCTGCGTCGTTTCCAACTCCATAAAAATGCAGATAAAGTGGTATTTTCCGGTCCGGCAATCGATCCGGGGACCTCACAGAAGGCGACACCTTGAAAACTAGTGTTTACGCCACACGTCCACGGAGGTCGACAAAAAGAAGATGCGAAAAGAGGTATATATGATCGTGACACTTGGCAATACAGCACCGTCTCTGAAGGAGTAGTCAGTGAGAAGATACCTGACTTTCCCTTTAGGCACTGTGCGAGAAGATAAGTAAGTATTATTGATACCATCAACATGACCAAAATGACCGTGACCAAATTCCCCACCAAATTTATACTTGCGATTGTTGTCACTTGGTGAAATTGCATTGCATTAAAATTCATTGTTGAAAACTTGTACACAATTCACTTTTGTTTAATTATTCATTAATTAACCGGAGCTTTTAAAAGTTACGTTTATTGGCTTTGACATTTATTAAATCAAAGAGAAAAATGTTTTTTAAAATTTCAACTGATACGGGCTTTGACATTTACGGTAAATGGCTAATTACATGACTTTACTACAGTATTAGAGGATACATGAAGGTAAATACAAAAGTTATGAAATGTAAGTAATACTATATTGCATTGAAGTTTGAACTATATTTCGTTTTAATTAAATTATGTCCCAAGAAGACTGTGCCAAGGCGGCGGCACTACGCAGCAGCGGGAGGTTATCGTTGAGAGCACCTGGAACTTGATATAAAGCGACAGAGAGCTGTGTTCGGCTCTTTGTGATAAGTATACCAGACAAAGAATACATACAAACATTTGTTATGTTGGAGAAAATTTCTGCTAGGCTTCAGAGAGCTGTCCGAAAATGTCGGATATTAAATTGAAAGGTTATTGAAAATATTGTTGGGTTATCAATATATCAAAAAAAAAAAATCTTCACGCAATTTCCAATGCAGGGGTAGACAGAAGTCTAGTCTAGACAATTAAGTCCCTTCGACCCACCTTCCTCCGAAGATATTTTCGGGACAACGTGACAGGTGGTGAGCCCGTCGCAGTCTCCGTGTCTAAGGGAACGATACAATTCGTTCATAACTTTTTGAAAAACCCATTGGTACGAGCCTGCCACCTGAGGAACGAACTCGTGTCTCGACTCGAAATTCCGACCACCCAACCACTCGGCTATCGTGACTTTTTGAAAAAAAAAATACTTAAATAATACAATAAAATGATCCTAAAGCAAGTAGCTAAAGCACTTCTGTTATGGAATCTTATAAAAATTGCGTGGGGGATTTATTATACTCGCCACTTCTAACATAGATAGAAGTAGTACCACAAACTAAAAGTATAATCGGTACTGAAACAATGTAACAAATACAAAGCCTGAAGCAAACTGGTACACAGCCTCTCGACCCCAAAACAATAAAAAATACATGCTTCCAACACTGGCAGTTTTTTGACGACCTCCGTGGACGTGTGGCGTAAACACTGGTCTTCAATGTGTCGCCATCTCGAGGTCCCGGGTTCGATTCCCGGTCGGGTCACTGTAGAAAAACCACTTTTTCTACATTTTTTCGGGTCTGGGTGTTTGTGATGCCTTCGTTGTTTCCGATTCCCATACCACAAGTGCTTTAGCATCTTACATTGGGATCGGAGCAATGTATGTGATGTTATCCTTATCTACATATGTATTTATTTATTTTTTTTATTTATTTATAACTATAGTGAAACAAAAAAAATATCTCATTCAGTGTATGACGAGGGTCGACGTATATTTTTTTAATTTAACGCATTGACATACTACTTTGCGAGAGGAAACTGAAAAAACTGATATATGTGTTCTGATTTTCTCTTTTTTTTTTTGGTAACCAGTTATTGAATAAGAATAAATTTTAAAAAATATTTCTGATTAAAAAAAACAAGAATTCTTAAGAAATAAATATACATGCTTATTGCCATAACCTTCAGAGGTATTGTTAGCAAAGTAAAGAAAGGGATAAGGCACGTGAGTCAACATTAAGTAGATAAGATATTGTTAAACTTACTTTTTCTTTCTATACAGCCTATCAAAAGTCCACTGCTGAACATAGGTCTCCCCCAAAGATTTCCAACGACCACGAGCCACCTGCATCCATCGACTTCCCGCAATGTTAAATGATAATAATACAAAAAACTTACTTATAATAAAATATTCCATTTCTCGGGCTACCCCATCTGGGATGACGCCTGAAGATGGGAAATTAAGTTCCGACCTCGAAATATTTAATAATGGTAAAATCAGTTTAGTGGCCTACATTTTATAATCATAACTTAGCGCGACAGGCTCGCCCCACATCATGCTGTCTCAAGTAAAATGCGGCGAAACGGAAGTCGAAAAGACTACAAATATATAGAGATCTGTCAACCCAAGTATAGGGAATGCTTGAATATACAGATATTCATGCATGCGTACATAAGTTCACGGCAGGCTTCTCCCGTAAGGGAGCATTTACCACGATCGTCATGTTTGACTAATGGAATCGATCGCGGCATGATAACGCACAAGTATGGAATTACGCACAATATATGCTTCTGCCTATCACATGTCAGCTGAATATGGTCTGATATATTTTGAGACGCCTACTATCAGTAGCTGATTGCAAATACAAGGCTTTTTCCTAACTCATCACTTATGACACGGAAATCAGCCATGGAATATTCTTATGACGACGGCAAACATGGCGTGAAGATATAAATAAATATATACATACATACATAGATAAGAACACAATCAGTTACTTCGCCCCGGTCGCTAAATAAGTAGCTAAACAATTGCTTTATGGATTCAGAAAAAGAAGGTGACACAAACATCTTGACCTGAGTCAATGTAGAGAAAGTGGTTTTGTACATTGACCTGTCTGAGAATCAAACCAGGCATCACAGAGCTGACTGCACTATGAAAACCGGTGTACACGCCATTCGTCCACGGAGTCGTTAAAGAAAGATATATTATAATCAAGAAAGCTCTTAACTACAATTAAACAGAAAAAATAACTACACTTAGCAACAGGGTCTGTAGTAAATCACTTCGTAGATAATTTCAAAGATTATTAAAGTTAAACAAGTTTTAATTACCTGATGATCAGCGGCCCATCGTGTAATTGAGAAGCTCCCGCCCCCGGCGAGCTCCGAGAGACCATGGTATTCATTGTATTATGTCTGGGCACTAATTAGCTGCATCGTTTATGATCCAAGTTCTTATAATAATAAAGAAAACTACTAACGATCGGTCAAGTAATAGATAGAGAAGTTACGATTGGCCAGTGTGTTATCGGAGTTCGACTCAAGAGTTCCGTGTTCGATCCTCAAGTAGGCTCGAACTAAAGGGTGTTTTCGAAACTCGTGTACGATTTATATAGTTGACTTGGACACAAAGACGGTGAGGATGGTTTTTTTGTAACAAAGTGAGAGGTGGTGAACTCACCACCCATCACATTGTTCCAAAAAATGTCTCCAGTAAAGCATGGGTGGAAAGGCCTTATCTGTCTACACTAGACTTCTGTCTATCCCAGATGAATATATTAGTGTAATTTTTAATAATAAATTTTCACTCATTAGAACGAGCTATCCTCTGGGGAATTTAATACGGGTACCCAGATTCGAATGTCTGTCACCTAAACGTTCAGTTATCGTGGCAATGACAGTTTAAAAAGTGCAAAAAAGATTTAAATTCATGGTTAGCTATAACTAAGGTATTAAATTAAATAAAATCTGTTCCTTGTTAAACCATAATAAATCACACAGACAGAGTTCCTATACAAGACGAGCATAGATATAGATAATTATGTAAATTCATAAAATTATCCGACAAACCATTTCGTTCTTAGGCACAAGATAATTACATGCTAACGAAAAGCTCTCATTAATTACACGCAACGAAATTCCACCGCCGTGAGTAGCTTTGAATTAAGCAAATAATTTTACTATCGAATTTTTGTTTTCGAAGCGACCATAGCGACACTAAAACTGTCGCTATGATCGCAATAAGGAAGGCCTTCGAGCTATAATTTCCCACCAAAGCAGATTGAATGATCATCGATTTTACATGGCGTTATTATGACCCTGAGCTTTGGTTATATCCGTCAGAAATTACACAACTTCCGAATAAATATCCTTAACTTAACAGTTATAAAAACATAAAGGAGTAGACAGAGATCTACACATTAAAGTCATTTACGCCTTTTCACCGACACTTGTTTTGGACAACTCGAAAGGGTAATAGACGTCTTAATGACTAAGCCAATATTCATATTCATCACACGAATGCTCCCAGTACGATATGAATCTTCAAATTTTGGCTACGACGGCAGTCACTACGCACATGTAATCAACACGAGTATTCCAACTGAGCATTTTTTTGAATAAAATTGTTCATCTAATTAAAAAAAAAAAGAAATATTGCTCTTAAATTTATATAATCGCATAGAGTCACTATAGTTAAATATGATAACACACGAATAATAATGATAATATACACATACATAGATAGGGACATTACATACAACGTGCTTAACGCGAGAAATATTTTTTCCGCTACATAGATTTCGAGCTTACCAGCCGTGATTGTTACAGTCGGAATTTAAGGACACAGAAATGTTCACGAGATTGCGTTTCTAAGTTCACGTCGTAAAGTTTAAACCACACCTTGTTGCGGTAGTTTTAGAATGTGCTCGGATTGTACGGGCAGGCGAAACTTTTAGTTAACTGGGTAACTGACTGATTGACTGGTGGTTGAACAAAGTTGAATTCATTACTCCACTTATTAATGTTAAGTCTTCACGCTATTCCAAATATATGGTAAATAGCGGTCTAAACAAATAACTTTGACCTACCTTATTTGGGACAACGTAACAGGTGGTGAACCTGTCGCCTTGTTTATGTCCAAGCGAACGATATAAATCGTACATGTTTTGAAATATATGTTTAGAAATATCTATTGTTACGAGCCTGCCACTTGGGCATCACACTCCGGTCTCTAGACTACAATTCCGATCATCCAACCAAGTCGTCAAACAATAAAACGCCCTGTAAAAGTCCACTGCAGGACAAAGCTATCTTTCGTAATGTAGAGTTTCACAAATCGCCATGTGGGGAAAACGGATTGGCGATCGCTATACCAGATACATGTAGTTGCTCGTCACCGGTCTGCTGAATTTTGGTCGGGCATTATATGTATATAAGTGTGTTTGTTTGAGTATGTGAATGTTATTTATTGAAGTTATGTATTGAAGCAGTGTATGTATTTTGAATATACAAGGGTGCCACTGAAAATCAGGGTTGGGGTGTTCTACTTCTGATACATTCCAACATATCCTGAGTGGCTTTCCTTTTTAGAGCATAGCGGCATTGACGGGTGGATTGTAATACACTTTATGCATTACTCCTTATTCTGTAGTTCTTTATCATTATTTTTTTATATATTATTGGTTGCTTTTTTGTTACTTGTTTTTTTTTTTATTTAATTGTACCATACCTATAAAACAAGGAGTGAATGTCCTTTGTTTCATGACTTCTATGTATAATTTTTATATATTTTTTTGTTTTCTATTTCTACTCAAATGTTAATGTGTTTTATGTAATCCGCTTGTTTATGTTGCTTGTGCCAAATAAAATATTTCTTTCTTTCTTTCATTATTCGTGATGGTTATCGAAATGATTTTCCAAGCGATGCGTTTACGAATTATTCTTTTGTCGGTAAAATTGCATGGAAAGTGGTTGAATTTCATGCACAGATAGTTATCATTATTACGATAGCCAGTAAAAGTGCATCGCCGGATACAGACCTCTCCCGTACGGGAGGGTTTACTATAATCGCCACGCTTGGCTTGGCGTGGCGATTATAGTAGTAAGTGGATGGCGATCGCAGTACGAGACACCGTGCACATTGAACGCTGCTGTCCGTCCCGGTTTCCTGAATCCGGTATTTTCCGAGACGGCTGGCCCACCATCTATCAGTAGTCAATTACATTTTCAAGGCTCTGCCATCGCGTCTTACGATACCATCGAAAAAAGAGTAAGGTTAAATGCTTTCGCCTGCACCACAGGGCAGTAAATCTATATACATATAAATAAAATTTATATCCGCTTGTAATTCCATATTAATAGTTTTTAACTAAATGCATTTGAAAGTATATAAGTTAAACTTATATAATACGTTAAGCTATATATGTTAAACCGCAGCCAAGTCTGCGGGGAGCAGCTAGTAATTATAAAAAAAAATTCATTTAGCATACTAAATGAATTTTTTTTTATAATTTTTATATCTACTTAATAAATCAATTAAAATAAATATCTTCACGCAATTCCCAAAACAGGGGTGGACAGAGGTTTAGTCTAGAAAATTAAGTCCCTTCGACCCACCTTCCACCGAAGATATGTTCGGGACAACGTGACAGGTGGTGAGCCCGTCGCCGTCTTTATGTCCAAGCCAACCATATGATTCGTACATAAGTTTTGAAAACCCATTGGTACGAGCCTGCCACCTGGGGATCGAACTCGGGTCTCTCGACTCGAAATTCCGACCACCCAACCACTCGGCTATCGTGGCTAAATCTACTTAAGCACGAATTTAGATTCGGAAAGTTTCAGAACAAATTATTACACATCAAAAATTACTAATATATTTCAGATGTCAATTTTAACATGTCGCACAGTTCGCGACAAGTATGCGCCAAGTCCCATGGACAATTTTCACTCAGACAAGCAATGAACTAGTTCCACAATACTTCATAACTTACTCACTTAAAACGTGCGTACTTAACGATCTTGCGATTCTAACTTGTGCAAAGTTTGTGAAAATAATCTGTAATTGTTAAAGTTGATTGCAAAAATGATTAGAAATTAATCAATGATAACCGTGTCTTTGGGTGATCGGAACTCGAGTCAAGAGACCCGAGTTTGATCCCCAGGTAGACTCGTACTAATGGACATTTTTAAAAACTTACGGACGATTTATATCGTTGGTTTGGGCATCAACGCTATAGACTCATCACCTGCCACGTAGTCCCAAAAAATGTCTTCGGTGGAAGGTGAGTCGAAAGGACTTAATTGTCTAGACCTCTGTCTACCAAAGAAACTTTTTTATATTTTTTATGTAATAATGTAATAAGCCGTTAGCAGTGTGGTAACTGGGTAAGAATATAGCTTTCTTCCGGTGGGTGCCGTAATAGAAGACAGAGGAGAAAAGCCTTGTAAATGCAATTGGCTACAGATATGTAGCGGGATAACTATCTCGGAGCATAATTATAAACAGACTATAATTTAGCATAACCGGTGACGGGCAACATTGTCTATGATTCTGGTATTACGATCACACGAGACAATGGCAAATCCCCGTATGGGAGAGGCCTATGCCCTGGATTGCTTTAACAATCATGATAAAATAATAAAACGTAATAATCATGATAAAAGTTTTAGTTTGATAAAACTTTGTCATCCGCAAAGTAAGACGCTAAGCTACTTGTATTATGGAATGGAAAATAAGGATGATTGTGGTATCTTAGAAGAGGTAGAAGACAGTCGCCCGAGAAAAGGCTGAAAACATTATTTTCTGTATTGTACCATCTAGAGATTATACCCAGGACCTTAGATCGATGAAAACATGTGAATGCCACACGCCCTGGAGGTGTTTAGAAGATCCTCTTTAAACCATACTTTTTACCACCGCTTTGATTTATAATTAAAAATCAAATGTTTTAACTTCATTGCTGACATCGCAATACCAATAAAATATTCACCAAGCCATAAATAATATTAAAGTCTTAGCGTAAATTTAGGACGAAGACAGGTTTAAAATTTAATTGTTATTAATTGGTGACCCTCATCAAGTGGCGGCAATAAATTTATGTGATTTACGT